>CAUZXS010003686.1:100000-122500 GCA_963585895.1 Sepioteuthis lessoniana
CCTTATTCTCCCAGCTATGGGTTAAATAGTACCACTACTGTTCTTCTAGGAGAATGGCTTTGGCATTAAATAACGTAAAAAGAGTTGATATGCCATTAAAAAAAAGAAACCATTTAAATAGTCTGAGATAGATATCAATAGACTGAGATAGATTGATAGAAAAAAAAACAGACAGATAAACATTGGTCTAGTGGTAGAGTGTTTGCCAATGGTCCGGGAGACCGGTGTTCAATCCCAGGTCGAGTCATACCAAAACCTTAACAAGGGTACTTGATATCTCCTTGCTTAACACTCTGCAACATAAGCTGCGTATCAAGGGTAAAGTGGAGCAATCCAGGGAAAGGAGTAGCAGCTTCCCCAACACCTCTGTGTTGTAGCTATTGAAAAGGTAGCCTTCTGGTTGCCCTCGACTACGGTCGATAATTTTACTTTACATTAATATATATATATATATATATATATATATATATATATATATATATACAGTGCAATTGGAAGGAAACCCAAACATGGTTTGATTTGGTTTGGTAGGTTTTATGGCATGTCAACCTTTGTAGTATATTTAACGCCAAATCCATTTTTATGTAAATAATCTGTTCTATTTAAAACAATTCAGTTTAGGATAAGTACACAGTTTAATTGTCAAAAACATTTCTATTTCAAACTATTCAAGCAGTTTTATGTCACAATTCAGTTAAGTGTAAATACAGTTTTAATGTCGAAAAACAGTTCTATTTCAAATAATTCAGTTAAGCATAAGCACACAGTTTAAATCTAAGTTCGGTTTAATTGTCAAAAACATTTCTATTTCAAGCTATTCAGTTTAGTCAAACAATTCAGTTTAGCATAAGTATGCCGTTAGTTCTATTTAACCCATAGATAGGGCTCTATCAGGTGCTAGCACTCCGGGCCAGAGTGGACCTGGGAGCGATGGCATTGAAGGGGTACTCCTCATTCCCCAAAGCTCCAGCACTGCTGGAACCTCACCATCAGATTGTTTAGTGTCATATCTAGGACACTCGTTAGGGGGGGGTCTTACCCCTCTGCAGAGGTGTATTCTACAGCCCCAGCTTACTGGGCAACTCAAACCTGGTTAAATTGTCATTAGAAATCTATTTCGCAGGAGAATATAATAATCATCTCCGTCTTAGACAAGACATGTTTAACCTGCGGTTGAAAAAAAGCAAATGTGAATTACAGTCTATATGTGTATGATGAAAAATAATATATATATAAATTCTAAATTCTCAGGCGAGAGCAAAGGTGGTCAAAACAATAAACATTAAGAAACATTAAGAAACATTAAGAAACCAGAACATTGTGTTCCTGTAATCCAACCCACCCCAATTTGAACATATACTAGATTTTCCATAGCAGGTGGAGTCTTCTGAATAATGTAAGCTTGTAAACTAAATGGGTTTCCCTTCTATATAGATTTATCTGATGATATTCCACACACACATATATATTTATATATATATATAGATGATATTCCTTATATATTCTATACGCGAATAATCCACACCCTCTGTCTTCGGACGTTGACTGGATATATATATATATATATATATATATATATATATATATATATATATATATATATATATATATATATATATATATATATATATATATATATATATATATATATATATATATATAAAGACAGTTGAATCATCTGAACTAATCACCCTTTGGATTTTTCATTACTGCATTATATATTTCTCTTGATATCAGATACTTGTATGTGAGAGTATTTACTAAAAATTGTCTAGAATGACACAAGGTCATGAATAATCTATCCCCTAATAGGAGTTCTATTTAGAAAAGAAAGATATGTGCAAGAACTTTTTGTGGGTAGAGTATTCGCCAATGGTCTTTGAGATCTGGGTTCAATTCCCGTCGCGTCATACCAAAGACTTTAAAAATGGTACTTGATACCTCCTTGGTTAACACTCTGCATTATGAGGTACTTATCAAGGGTAAAGTGGAGCAATCCAGGGAAAGGATTAGAACCCTCGGTGTAGTAACTATTGAAAAGGGAGACTTCTGGTTAACCTCGATTACTTTTTTATTCTATCTAAGATTACTGATTCGTTTTCGCGCAGTTGCGTTGTTCCCATTACTGCTATGCATCCATAAAAATGTAATTTTGGCTCTTGGATTAGTCAAATTAATATCATAAAACATAATTCCCACTAATACTCAGCGTCCCTCCAGCATTTTACAATAACATATGGCGTTGTTGTTTCTCCGTCAAATAAATTCAAGTTGTAGTCCTTTGTTTTATTCACACCCTTTCACTTAATAATAAATTAACTAATATCAATATGTTCAACGTTCCCTCGCTAATTTGATAAGATCCCTTCAGTCTGTTCCGGTTGCAGAATGTTCTAACAGCATCTCTGCAGAGGGGTAACACCACGCCAACAAGTTTCCTGGATATGACATTAAACCATTTGATAGTGAAACCCCAGTAATGCAGGTACTTTGGGGAATATGGAGTACCCATTCATTGCTATTGCTCGTTGGTCAATTCAGACCAAAAGTGGTGGCACGTGATAGGGTCCTTTCAGTGAGTCAAATAGAAATGTTTGTCATTTACACCGTGTTCAAATAAATGACTTATGATGAAATGAATTGTTTGAAATATAACTCATTGATAATTTAACTCTATGTAAACAAACAATTGATGTTTAATTGAATAATTAGTGATACACAGCACTATTACAAGGCATTTAACTTCAAATTATGAAAAACTGAATTGCTACAAATAGAACTTTTTGATAATTTAATTATGTTTATCGAGAAAATGTGTTTACAAATCACATACTTAATATATCTGTAAAGAAAGGATTCGGCATTAAATTTGCCCAGTCGACTGGGGCAGTAGAAAACACTGACTGCACCTCTTCAGAGGGGTAAGACCATCCCCTAACGAGTGTCCTGATATGACGCTAAACAATCTGATGGTGAGGTCCCAGAAATGCTGGGGCCTTGGGGAATACGGAGTAGCCCTTCATTGCCATTGCTCCCAGGTCCACTCTGGCCTTGCGTGGTAGCACCTGATAGGTTAAATAGAACTAACAGCATACTTATACTAAACTGAATATATTGAAATAGAATTTTTTGGACAATTGAACCGTGCGTACATTTTAACTGCGTGCTTGTGCTAAACTGAATTTCAAATAAAACTGTTTTTTGACATTGAAACTGTATTTACACTATACTGAATTGTTTAACATAGAACTGTTCTGATAAGTAACTGTGTGTAAACAAAATCTGTACTTTTACTACAATGAATTAGCTGAAGTAGAATTGTTTGACTAAACTGAATAGCTCGAAATAGAAATGTGTTTTACAGTTAAACTGTAGTTACATTTAAACTGCATGCTTTTGCTAAACTGATTTGTTTTAAATTGAACTATTTTTGACATTGAAACTGTACTTACACTAAACTGAATTGTTTTAGATAGAACTGATTGGTTTGGTTTGGTTTGTTTACTTAATGGCATATCAACTCTTTTTAGGTTATTCAATGCCAAAGCCATTCTCCTAGAAGAATAGTAGTGGTACTATTTAACCCATAGCTGGGAGGGTAAGGGGGTTCATACCTTTCCCAAGGGTATTTGTCCGAAAGTGAACGTAATAGCTCGACTGGAGTACGAACTCGCGTACTACGATTCCGCAGTCCATCGCTTTATACATTACAACAGGAGGACACCCACCTAGAACTGATTATTTACATAAAAATGGATTTGGTGTCAAATAATCTCTAAAGGTTGATGTGCCATAAAACCCAAAAAAACCAAACCAAACGAAACCGGCATTAAATATCAGACAATTATTGATATGCAATAAAACTAAACTAAACCAATCTATCTCTATATAACCTACCATTGCTATTCTGTTGCCTATAATTAATTTTCGAGGTGCCCGTGGTGTAATGGTTATCGTCGTAGGAAATGGACACGACGACACGAGTTCAAATCCTGGACCAGGCTAATTGAATTTCACATAGCACTAATACCCTTGGGAAAGGTATGAACCAATTATTCTCCCTCCAGCTCCGGGTTATTAGTAGGACAGTCTGGGTTCTTCAGCCTTGGTGAGGCAACTAGTCTAGGAGAAGGAAAACTCCGAATTCAAACCTGTTAAATTCCGCTTAAAAATTGACCCCGTGTCATATCCTCCACGAGTGGAGGGGTTGGGTAAATATGATAATTAATTTTCGCTTTGATTTAATTGGTTCTTATGGCATTATTTTGTGCCGCCATTAACTAAGATTCAATTTCTCTCAAGAGATTTTTTTCCCTTTCTTGGCTATGTCCAGGTCATTTTGGGTACTTTTTTCTCAATTTGCCTCTTAAATAATCCATACAGTTCTTTTTTTTCCCATTTGTCTTTTCTTGATTTCATTGTTACTCTTTGTTAAGATTAGGTTTGCTGTTATTGGCTATTGCCATCGAAGTAATTTTTGCCCTTACTGTCTTTTACTCTAGTCTACCAGTTGTTGAATTAGATGTTATTTTACTTGGAGGGGACTCTAAAAAAAACCTTTTCTCTCTGCCAGAAAATACTTTGAAGGAAATCTATGTTTTAGGTGATGCAAAAGTTTATGACAGACACTTGCAACATGGTAGACATTAGCAATAAATGAATCACTTCTGGGCACTTTGAAGAGAAAGATTATTTTAGGAAGGTTAAATAGTATATCAACCACTGTAGATTATTTGATGCGAAATAATCTTTATCCACATATATAGTAAATATATATTCATTAGTGATGTACTCCTATGGACCCACGCATATGGCCGGGCAAAACCAGGACGACCAGCTCGAACATACATACAGCAGCTATGTGAGGATACGGGATGTAGCCCAGAAGACCTGCCAGAGACGATGAACGATAGGGAGAAGCTACGAGAGACGGTTAGGAATATCCATGCAAGCGGCATGGCATGTTGATGATGATGATGATGTATTACTAGTTTGGTTGGTTTTATGGCCAATCAACCATTGTAGGTTATTTAAGGCTAAGTTATCTTCATACATATATATTACATATGATTTGGTTTGGTAAGGTTTCATAGCATATCAACCACTGTTGGTTATTTAATGCTAAATAATCTTTATATATATATATATATATAGATTGTTTTGTTTCATAGCATATCAAGCATTTTTATTTATTGAAAGTCCAATCTTCTTTATACGTGTATAATAAATATACATGATTAGTTTGGTTGGTCTTTATGGCTTATCAACCCTTGTTGGTTATTTAATGCCGAATTTTCTTTATACATATTATATATGATTTGTAAAAGCCTAGTTTGTCGATAACATTTTTTCGAGGCAGTGCTTTTTTCTTTGCATACAATTAAATGGGAATACTTATTATTTGTACGTTAATAGTTTCTGGTAATACTCTTTTTTAAATAAGTCAGAGCTAAGTTATTTGCACATAAGCATTAATATTGTTTTCACACAGTTAAATTTTTTCAAGTCTTTTGACTTAAATAGTTCTATTTAGTATTCATCATTAGTTAACACTCAAATGGTGACAATATTGCTCTCTAACATCAATAGTTTTATTTGCACACTGTTAAATGGTTTCAAGCATTGCTAACAATTCAATTTAGGCACACACTTTAAAAAGTTTGAAGTATTGCTAATCAGCATTAATAATTCCATTCGAAATTACTCATCCCTTAGCACACAGTTAATTGTGTCCATGAATTGCTATGTACGTCTAACAATGCAATTAAACATCCATATTTACCAACCCCTCCGCTCGGGCAGGATAAGACACAAGGTCAATTTTTAAGCAAGGTTTAACAGGTGCGAATTCAGATTTTTCCTTCTTCCTAGACTAGTTGTCTCACCAAGACTGAAGAACCTAGTCTGTCCTACTAGCTGGAGGAAGAATAATTGGATTCATACCTTTCCCAAGGGTATTAGTGCTATGGGAAATGCAATTAGCCTGGTCTAGGATTTGAACTCGTGTCCATTTCCAACGACGATAACCATTACTCCACGGGAACTTCCAAAGCAATTAAACTTCAGTCTTTTGTTTACCCAGTCGGCTGGGATTCTAGAATACACAGACTTCATTTCTGAAGAAGGGTAAGACCCCCAACGAATATCCTTGATATGACATTAAACAATCTGATGGCGAGGTGCTAGTAATGCTGGAGCTTTGGGGAATGTGGAGTACCCCTTCATAGCCATTGCTCTCAGGTCCACTCAAGCCCGGAGTGGTAGCCCCTGATAAAGGTCCAATCTATGGGTTAAATAGAACTAAATCGTGGTTTCTTGAGTTTACTGTTTTTTTGTTTTTTTTTTCATTTAAACTGAGTATAAATGCTAAAACTAATTGTTTAAGATGGAACTGTTTTGACATTTAATGTGTGTACTCATGCTGAATTGAATTGCTCGAAATAGAACTGCTTTGGCTTTTAAACAGTGTACTTATTCTAAACTGAATTATCTGAAATAAGACTGTTTCAGCATATAACCGACTTCACTCCTGCAGAGGGGTAAGACCACCCCAAATGAGTGTCCGGAATATGACACTAAACATTCTGATGGTGAGGTTCCAATGACACTGGGGCATTGCAGAATGTTGAGTACCGCTTCATTGCCATTGCTCCCAGGTCCACTCTGGCCAGGAATGGTAGCACCTGATATAGCCCTATCGATGGGTTAAAAAGAACTAAACTGTATACCTAAGCTGAACTGAATTATTTGAATTAGAACTGTTTGACTAAACTGAATAGCTTGAAATAGAAACTTTTTTTACCTTTTAACTGTGGACTTACATTTAAACTGCGCATTTATGCTAAACTGAATTGTTTGAAATGAACCTGTTTTTGACAATGAAACTGTACTTACGCTAAACTGAATTGTTTAATACAGAACTATTTTGACATTTAACTGTGTGTAAACAAAATCTGTACTTATACTAAACTGAATTTGCTGAATAAGAACTGCTTGACTAAACAGAATAGCTTGAAATATAACTGATTATTTGTTTAAAAATTGATTTGGTGTTAAATAACCGACAAAGGTTGATATACCATAAAACCCAAACAACTAACCAACCAGTCATTTGTTTAGACACAGACAAATAACAGTTCCATTATAAACAATTCAATTTATCTGCACCCAGCTTAAGTGTTAAACAGTTCTGTTTGGTTCATAGGACCCTATCAGGTGCTTCTAAACCGGATCTGAGTGTAATTGGAAGAAATAAAATGTAAGGGTGCCCCATATCCCTCGCTCCACTTGGCTGTAACTGTAGAATACACCGACTGCATCTCTGTCGAGGTGAAAGAATCCCCAAAGAGTGTCCTGGATATGACCCCAAACAATCTGATGATGAGGCTTAAGTAATGCTGGAGCTTTGGGTAATGCAAAGTGGTAGTAACTGATAGGGTCCTATCTATGGGTCAGATAGAACTAAACTGTAATTACGCTAAACTGAATTGTTTGAAAATAACTGTTTTAACATTTAACGGCGTGTAAGCAAAATAGGTGTTCTTATGTTAAACTGAATTGTTTGAAATAGAATTGTTTGAACTTTTAATTGTGTTTAAGAATGACTGGTGTTTAATTGAATTGTTAGTGATTCATAGCAATACTTGGACCCATCTAATTTTTTTCTCATGCTAAACTGAATTATTTGATATGGAAGTGTTTTATCATTTAACTGTGTGTAAATAAAAAGCCATGTAACCATTTCACTGTCTGAAAACAATTGATTAATATTCAATAGAATTCTACATGTTAAATTGCAAAAACTGGAACCATATAAATGTGTTGAAAAAAAGCAATACTGATGAGGAGAAAATTATCCCTAATCCGTTTAAAATGAAAAATACCGACCAACAAATATTTTGCATATCATGTATATCTTTTTAAATGTATACAAATTGCATTTTATAACGCTATCCCTTGTAAAGGTCACCGGTTCTGAAAACAATTGATTAATATTCAATAGAATTCTACATGTTAAATTGCAAAAACTGGAACCATATAAATGTGTTGAAAAAAAGCAATACTGATGAGGACAAAATTATCCCTAATCCGTTTAAAATGAAAAGTACCGACCAACAAATATTTTGCATATCATGTATATCTTTTTAAATATATACAAATTGAATCTTATAACGCTATCCCTTGTAAAGGTCACCGGTTACCAAATAATGTTTTCACGGGATCAAATGTACTTTATGCACGGCTACCAATTAGAATAATATCATTTTATTCCGAAACCAAAAATAACACTATCGCTTTGTTTGGTACCACATGTAATACTATCTTCTGGGGTCGGTTACCATTTGTAATGTTATCGTTTGTATACGGTACTAAATATAACAATATCTTAGCAAAGCACTACTGTGTCAATATCGCAATCACGACTACCAACGCTCGTACCAGCGCCAAATATATTATCGCAGTACACGACAGTATTTGTGCTACCAAATGTAATGATAATAATCGATCTTATCCTGGAAACAGCGCCAAATGTGTTACTGTAGTTTTCACGGTACATTTCCTTGGGTCTTATTCTGGTAACGGCACTAAATGCGTTTCCAGATAGTTTGTTTATCAATCATCTCTGTGCCTAGGCTGTTTTTGAAAGATCCACAGATAAGAAATTATACAATCCATCCGAAATTTCTTATGGTCGGGGTTATTCGTTGGAACAAAGTTGCCTGGATGTAGCTAACTCAAAGACAAGAACTCTCCGTCAATAATTAACAAACATTTATTGGAACGCATTCTTATAACACTTGTTGGCGACCGTAGTCGAGGGCGACCAGAGGGCTCCCTTTTCAATAACTACCACACCAAGGTGTAGAGGAGGGCGCTACTCCTTTCCCTGGATTGCTCCACTTTACCCTTGACACGTACATTTTATTGCTGGTTTTTAAGCAAGGAGGTATCAAGTGCCATTTTAAAGTCTTTGGTATGACACAACTTGGGATTGAACCCCGGTCTCCCGGACCATTGGCGAACCATCTACCCACTAGGCCAAACAAATATGTCCAATATATTTATAAAAATTGTCACTTCATTATCTAATACTGTTAGATAGTCAGACTGCACACAGCAGCAGGAGAGAGGGGTGATATGTAACGGTCTATGAACGGAGACACAATGAAACACCCCACCCGACCGAGCTCTCAGAACGCCTACATCTAACTGACAACTTTTTCAAAATTCGCTAAGTTTTATATATCTAAATTCAGGTTAACGGTAGTGTGATGTCATCTCGCTAAGTTACTGCGTCATCAAACACGTGTCCTAAATTCACTGTTTTCATTTCCCCATTCAAACTTGTGACAAGACATGAATGCATTTTGGTCTGCCTGTGTTGGTCGTTGATGTACTTGTTTAAACTTTCCAATTTGACTTACATTTCTGCCAAAGATTTTCGCTAACTTTCGAGCTAACTGAAAAACTCGCAGCCCAACCAAATCAGATAATAAAATAATTAATACAATCAACCATCACGGCAAGGGGGTCATAATTTGTTAAATAGCTATAATTGAAGCATCTACCTGGGTGCAAACAAATGATTAATAAAACAATAGAATTATTCATATTAGATAACAATACTAGAAACGATTTAACTATGTTCTAAAAGATGTGCTCATGCTCATTTAAAAATATCATCAACCAAATATTTTTACAAATCAAACCTATTTATTGTGTATGTATGAACAGGATTTGGCATTGAATAACCTACAATGGTTGATGTGCCATAAAACCAAACCAGACATAGCTTGTTTAAAATATTACCAACAAACTATCCACTTACAAATCATTATCTCATCATCTTGTCGAGCTATCAGCACGGATATCGCTGACCCTCTCTTGCCACCACTCCTTATCGTTTATCTCTTACGGCAGGTCTTCAGAGCTACACCCCCCTATCTCCACAAAGTTGCTGTACGTAGGATCGAGCTGGTCGCCCTGAATTTGCTCGTCCATGTGAAGGAGTCCACAGAAGTACATCACTTATGAGCTCGTCCATACTTCTCCAGCAGTGTCCCGCATGTCTTCTTCGTTTAATTTTGATAGTTACAAATCATATACACTCTATATATAAGTAAGAAAGGGTACGGCATGAAATAACCTACAATGTTTGATATGACATAAAACCTAACCAACTCAAACCAAAATCCTTCCAGGCTTATCATATTTTTCCAAATACAATATATAATAACCACGTGTCTTAGTGTAAGTAGATGAAGGTATGGAAAAGACACTTACTTAGCTGAAAATAATTACAATAATAGATAGGTTACGTCATTAATGTCTTTTTCGTCACTTTCTCTTGACTATGACTATGACATAAAGTCAAAAAAGTTAAGTGTAATAAAAAATGAATTGAATAATATATTACGGTTTGTCATCTTCCCTTTTGTTCAGTCTTTTATGTTTGTGTGTGTGTGTGTGTGTGTGTGTGTGTATGTGTACTTACATATATATATATATATATGTATGTGTGTACGTGTATATATATATATATATATATATGTATATGTACACGTATATATATATATATATATATATATACACGAGTATGTTTTTAAAAAGTCTAAACCTCACCCCAAAAAAGAGCTGTCACGGAATAGTTATATGGTGAGACATACACACTTTTTAGCTCAATCGGCTGGGACTGTAGAATAGACTGACTGTATCTCTGGAGAGATGTAAGACTACCTCAAAGTATGTCCTGGATATGACACTAAACAATTTGATGGTAAGGCTTCAGTAATGCTAGAGCTTTGGGGGATGTGGCGTACTCCCTTCATTGCGATCGCTTCAAAATAATAGCTCCGGAGTCAGAGCACCTGAAAGGGCCCTATCTATGGGTCAAATAGGAATAAACTAGGGTTTATAATAAACTAACTTGTTTGAAATAGTAGTGTTCTGACATTCAAACTCCGTACATATGCTAAACCGAATTGTTTGAAATCGAACTGTTTATATGTATAAAAATGGACTAGGCAGTGAACAACCAAATTATATATATATATATATATATATATATATATATATACAGAGGATTTGGAATTAAATAACCTAAAAGGGTTGATATGCCATTAAACCAAACCAAACTAAATCCTATATATTTAATATATATTTATAAAGAGGATTTAGCATTGAATAACCTACAATGGTTGATATTCCATTAAACCAAACTAAACCAAATTAAATCATATATATTTAATATATATGTACAAAGAGGATTGGCATTAAATAACCTACAATAGTTTATATGCCATAAAAACGAACCAAACCAAATCATATATATTTAATATCTATGTATAAATAGGATTTGGCATTTAATAACCTACACTGGTTGATATGCCATAAAATCTAACCAAACTCTTGCTATAAAAATTCATATTTCCAAATTCTTTGCAGGTGAGACTTATAGAAATGACAAAAGTGTGTGATGAATCTAAGAATAGAAAAAAACAGGATGCCGAGCTGTGATAAAATATTTGCAAAATAGAAATATATCACATAAGTAAATCCATAAGGACATGGAAAAGAAACTTACCATGGAGTCCTTTTCTAAACAAACTGTGAAGAACTAAACTGAAGATTTCAATCAACGCAGTGACAGGAGAGAAAAAAAAACGTACGGCCAGGTCCTCCAAAATCCTCAACCACCGATGAAACAATTGATGCCATTTACCGAATGCTTTTGGATGACTGCAGTTTAACTGTCCAGCAGAAAGTATAAAAATATATATACGTGTATCATTAAATAAGTTTCCAGACTTTTTTCGTAAGGGCACTTTTATTGATAGTACACACATGAAACTCTACTCCCGTTTGAAGTAATCTCCTCCAGTTGCAATGCACTTGTACCGTTCCAACAACTTCTGGAAAGCCCCACGGAATTCCTCTTGAGTGAGCGTGTCAAAGACCTTCGTCACAGCCTCTTTCATCCCCTTGTCTCCTAATGACATCCTCTGAGCTTAGGGAATAAGCAAAAGTCACAGGGAGCAAGGTCTCGACTATAGGAAGGGTGACGAACTGTCTTGATGCCCATCTTGGCCAAATAGTCTGTGACAAGGATGGAGTTGTGGACTGGTGCATTGTACAGGTCGAAATGCCACTGACCCGATTTGAAGAGTGCTGGCCTCTTCCCAAGGAATCTCTTCCTGAACTTCCTTAAAACCTCAACATAGTAACACTAACCCTAAACCTTTGGCCAATCAAGTCTGGTGTATTGACTTCCTTACTCCTCCCACACCTCTAATCATCCCTAACAGACTCCCTGCCTTCCTTGAATCTGTTATGCCACTCAAAAACTTATCCTCGATTCATGCAAGATGGTCGAAAAGCAGTCTGAAGCATTCCATACGTTGTTTTTCTGGCATTTTTCCAAGTTTAAAACAGAATCTTATTGCATATCCTTCTTCTAAAGTGTCCTCACGTCCAGATTGAATTTTTGAAATTCACCAGCTGTGACAATCAAGCTTTAGTAGGGTGTATCCCAATTTCTGCTGTAGCTGTTCATTCGAACCTGAAATCATAAAAATTGGTCAGTCATCTCATAAGATTCATAGCAATAACATAGTGAATTTTCAAGAGTCTACGACTCTTTATTTGGAATGTTTAGATTTATGACTTTTTTTTTTTTTGTAAAATTCGAGACAGATATATATTACAATAGAACCGATTAAACTGGTGAAGTTCAATGATTTCGCAGATGATGCACTCTCCAAATGACACTCGATGTATGTGAAAAATGTATACTCTGCTACATCTATTAAGACCCTTGACAGGAGCAGCTCATGACCTGGTGTATGAATAAATAGATATTTGACTCTAATATGACTTGGCATGCTTGACTGCCGCAAGAAAAATACTGAATCATTAGGATTCAATTCAGCCCGTCTCGATTGAAATGAAACCAGTCAGACGAAGAGATGAAAAGAGAGAAAGCATTGCCTCTTCATCCTGCTTACACAGTTTTTGTTTACGTTTAAGAAGTCTGACCTCATCTTTTCATTATTATTATTGCACACCAATCTATCTATTTCATTCTGCACACATCTGGTTGCCTATAGGCCTCGGTCTTCATCTGTCTGTCTGTTTGTCTGTCTCTGTCTCTCTTTCTCTGCCCCCCTCTCTCTCTCTGTCTCTCTCTCACTATATATGTATTTATATATTAGTCTGTTTACGTTTATTTCAGTTTAATCATATGTATCCGTCTATAATTACCTATAAATTATAATCTATCTATCTATCTATCTATCTATTCTTTATCTATCTATCTATCTATCTATCTATCTATCTATCTCTTCTTCATCTATCAATCTATCAATCTATCTCTTCTTTATCTATCTATCTATCTATCTATCTATCTATCTATCTATCTCTTCTTTATCTATCTATCTATCTATCTATCTATTCTTTATCAGTCTATCTATCTATCTATTCTTCATCTATCTATCTATCTATCTATCTATCTATCTATCTCAGTTTCTTCATATCTATCTATCTATCTATCTATCTATCTATCTATCTCTTCTTCATCTATCTATCTATCTATCTATCTATCTATCTCTTCTTTATCTATCTATCTATCTATCAATCGATCTATCTATTCTTTATCTATCTATCTATCTATCTATCTATCTATTCTTCATCTATCTATCTATCTATCTATCTATCTATCTATCTATTCTTCATCTATCTATCTATCTATCTATCTATCTATTCTTCATCTATCTATCTATCAATCTATCTATCTATTCTTTATCTATCTATCTATCTATCTATCTATCTATCTCTTCTTCGTCTATCTATCTATCTATCTCTTCTTCATCTATCTATCTATCTATCTATCTATCTTTCATCTATCTATCTATCTATCTACCTCGTTGTATACCCTCACCTAGTTTTCTATAGGTTCCAAAATTTACCATGGCCAGTCGGTTTGGGCTGGAGAATACAACGACTGCATCTTTGCAGAGGGGTAAGACTTCCCCAACGAGTGTCCCATATATGACACAAATCAATCTGATGGTGGGGCTCCTGTAATATTGGAGTTCTGGGGAAAGCGATGTACCCTTTCATTGCCATCGCTCCCAGGTCCACTGTGGTCCCGAATGGTAGCAATTGATAGAGTCCTATCTATGGGTCTCTTAGAACTAAACTGTGTACTTATGCTAAACTGAATTGTTAAAAATAGAACTGTTTGTTTATATAAAATGAATTTAATATTAAATAACGAACAATGGTCGATATGTCATAAAACCAAACCAACCAATCAACATCTATATATATATATATATATATGTGTGCTTCAAGGTTAATAAGCCAATTATTATACGTATGATGTTTTCAGTATTTTGGCGAATATCAGTAGAAGCGCTCTTTAACTGAAATATCTATCTATCTATCTATCTATCTCTACACGCACACACACAAACCCATGAACACGAAGACACACATGCATATATATATATATATATATATATATATATATATAATGTATATATATATATATATATTGAGAGAGAGAGAGAGAGAGAGAGAGAGATCATCCTGAAATAGATTAAATAGGTTTTAACTAAGCTACTCTGGAACAAAACCAATACAATTTTAACAGCATAAATCTGCTGAATTCTTTTAACCGGGCTTGACCTACGAGCATATCAGCTGCGAACAAATATGCACGTATTTTACCAGGATTAGAGGGTCATCTATTGAGCCCAGCTTCACATGGCACATAATCGTGCAACTGATATACGGAAAAAAAAGCACATAAATGCGGTTTGTTATGTCTTTAAGGCTTTGAATATGCCGGATGATTCCCTTCTCGGGATCGAAGATACCACAGGAAGTGTCCTGTTTATGGCAGTAAAATGAATCCAGTGCTGAGGCCCGACTTCTGTAGCCCCGAGAAGTATGTAATCAACCCTTCATTGCTATTACTCTTCAATTCTGACTCACAGTGGTTATACCCGATACGGTTATATCTAAGAGTCAAACTGATCTCTTGCATATTAAAATTACTATAATACATAATACTATCATCATCATCCTCATGTCGTGTGGCTAGCAGGGATATCCTTGACCCTCTCTCTCCACGTCTCCCTATCGTTCATCGCCTCTGGCTGGTCTTCAGGGTTACATCCCCTATCATCACATAGCTGCTGTATATATGTTCGAGCTGGTCGTCCTGCTTTTGATTGGCCATATGCGGGGGTCCACAGGAGTACATCACTTACGAGCTCGTCCTTGCTTCTCCAGCAGTGTCCGGCATGTCTGGTTCGTCTAGCTTGGGTAGTTTTCGTGATAGGTGGTAGGTGACCGTATAGTTGGTGCCTTGTTGGGTGTTGCTGCCAGGACTTGTTCAATATTGCTCTCAACATTCTTGTATAATTGCCGTCTAGCTTCTTCTCCAGCCGTTTAGTCAACGTCGAAGTAGTGCATCCATTTAGCAGTATCGACACGACCGCAGCCTGGAAGAAACTGCGTTTCATTTTATCTCTCAGGTTTGATTTCCATATGATCGAAAGCCTATCGATAGCTGTCCATGTCTTCGTTAGCCGTGTGTTGATGTCTTTTTCGGTTGATGAGACACTGCTTCCTAGGTAGGTGAATTTGTCAAACAGTTTCAGAGAGGTTCCGTCAAGTGTGGAGATGTCACCTTTCTGATTAAAGCACATAAATTCAGTTTTGTGTGTATTACCATGGAGTCCAATGCCTGCAGCGACTCGTTCCAAGCTATGCAGTAGTGTTTCGGCTTGGTTGGGTATATTGGCCAGTAGCGCCATGTCATCAGCGTAGTCGGCGTCGCTAATTGTTTTTGCGGGGTACCTTCTGCTTTTTTTCTTTGTCAGCACGAAGCCGTTTTCCCTAATATTATATTGTCAGGCCAGGAACGTAAAGCGTTGGCTTTAGCGGAAATGGATTCAAGTGTATGTTAATTCGTTACATTATTTCTTTAGGTGACTATAGCAATCGAAGAAAACATCATCACTGCATGTCGGGGAGAATGAATAAGGATTTGATATGTAAGCGTGTATGAATGGTTGTGCTATGGTAGACTAGAATTACTGTGTAGATATAAGTAAGGTTATATTGTGTTGTAATATGTTGGTATTGTATTTAAGGGAGGGAATTGTATAATAATAATAATAATTAGAATTATAAATAAATGAAATATTGCGTAAATATTATATACTATGGATCTCATGGGTGGTGTGTACGTAATAAAATAATAAAATGATAAAAGAGTTAAGTAATAATAATGACGACCAACACTCTTATAATAAATAAATATATATATATATATATAGAGAGAGAGAGAGAGAGAAAGAGAAAGAGAGAGAGAGAGAGTGAGAGAGAGAAAGAGAGAAATGTGTAATATTATAAAAGTTGTAGCAATTTACGAGGTGCCTATGATAAGTTTCCAAACTTTTTTCGTATAGGCATTTAAGTTTCTCGTAGACTCTTGAAAATTCAGTATGTTATTGCTATAAATTGTATGAGATAACTGACTAATTTTTATGATTTCAGGTTCAAATCAACAGTTACAGCAGGAATTGGAATACACCTATTGTCACAGCTGGTGAATTTCAAAAATGCAATCTGACACTTTAGAAGAACGATATGCAATAAAATTCTGTTTTAAACTTGGAAAAGTGCCACAGAAACTTATGGAATGCTTCACACTGTTTTTCGACCATCTTGCATGAATCGAGCATCAATTTTTGAGAGGCATAAGAGATTCAAGGAAGGCAGAGAATCTGTGAGGGATGATGAGAGGTGTGTGAGGAGTAAGGAAGTCAGTAAACCAAACTTGATTGGCCAAAGGGTTAGGGTTAGGGTTACAATATTGATGTTTTAAGGGAGTTCCGGGGGAGATTCCGTCGGAAGACGCCAGCACTCTTCAAATTGGGTCAGTGGCATTTCCACCAGGACAATGCACCAGTCCACAATTCCGTCTTTATCACAGATTATTTGACTAAGATGGGCATCAAGACAGTTCCTACCTACACTCCAGACCTTGCTCTCTGTGACTTTTGCTTATTTCCTAAGCCCAAAGGTTGCCGTTCTGAGACAATGGAGGAGATGAAAGAGGCTGTGACGAAGGTCATTGACGAGAGGACTTCGATGGGGCCTTCCAGAAGTTTTTGGAATGGTAGAACAAGTGTATTGGAGCCAGAGGAGATTACTTCGAAGGGGACTAGAGTTTCATATGTGTACTGTCAATAAAAGTGCCGATACGAAAAAATTCTGGAAACTTATCGTATGCCCCTCGTATGTGTAACAATTTCATAAAATGTATCTTAAAATTGTTACATTGGACACTTTGGGAAAAGAATAAGAAAAGATTAATGCTAAAATGAATTATAATTTATAGGAGGTTGAGTTGAAATGGACTTAGTCGTTTAGGTAATATTTGGTCAGCAACCAACAATCTACCAAGTTCAGTATCTGTGAGCACTAATTTCTCCATGTTTAAAATGAGCGCAGGTGTTTTTAGTATTCATTTCCAATTCTTAATTGCCTGTCCGTCCTGAAATCCTTTGAGGAAAGAATTTGTTCATTGAAGTAAAATTCTGGAGTGATATTTAAGGTTCAGTGTCTGAGGAATTTATATTCTGGGTCTATGAACTTTGTCTACGGCACTCATTCTGACAAGGGAATGAGGTAGTAAGTAATTCACTGACTAAATTTTTGCAAGGAAATAAAGCAACTCTTTTTTTCTTTTTATAAATTACGACTCACACGGGCTTTTTTACGTTTTTTTTTGTTTTTTTTTATTTGGTGAAACCCTTGAGTTAACTCACTGTTACTGATATAAAACATTCAATAGTCTGAGCCAAAATGATGCTTTGATCAGTCTCTCAAATTATGGCGGTCACATAATGAGTCTGTATTTCAAACTAAATAATTAGCTTCATAAAATGGATTTTTGAACGAAAAAAAATTAAACACAAGAGAAACGCAAATAAAGCAAGATCGAAAAAGTAAATCGTGAAGAGCGTAAAAATCCATTGAAGCAAATGGCAAATGATTCCGGAAATGACGACGAAAGAAAGAAGAGAAAACAAAATGGCGAATGTGAAGAAATTTTCATAATGATTATTCATTGAATATAAGTGAAAAGATTCTGAAGAGCCCCAAGGAAAATAATATATCAGTCGAGAAATCATAATTGTACGTTAAATAAACAAAAAAATGTTTAAAATATATGATACAAAATACAATATATATATATATATATATATATATGTATTAACATTTTCCCATCCCTCTTCATGGAAAGAGAGAGAGAGAGAGAGAGAGAGAGATAAATGCATATTGAAAATTGGACAAATAAATTTGTCTACTATGTGTGTGTGTGTGTGTGTGTGTGCACGCATGCTTTATATATTTATAGATGGAGGTGCCCGTGGTGTAATTGTTATCGTCGTAGGAAATGAACACGGCGACACGAGTTCAAATCCTGGACGAAACTCATTGCATTTCACATAGCACTAGTACCTTTGGGAAAGGTATGGATCCAATTATTCTCCCTCAAGCTATGGGTAAATAGTAGGACAGACTAGGTTCTTCAGCCTTGGTTAGGTAACTAGTCTAGGAGAAGGAAAACTCCGAATTCAAACCTGTTAAACTCCGCTTAAAAATTGACCATGTGTCATATCCTGCCGGAGCGGAGGGGTTGGGTAAATAGGATATAGTTATAGATACATTCTTATAAGCTTTGATGTTTGTATGTGTATGTGTATGTACGTGTGTGAGAGTGTATGTATATGTGTATGTGCGTGTGTGAGAGTGTATGTGTATGTGTATGTACGTGTGTGAGAGTGTATGTGTATGTGCGTGTGTGATGGTGTATGTGTATGTAAGTGTGTGAGAGTGTATGTGTATGTGCGTATGTGAGAGTGTATGTGTATGTGTATGTGCGTGTGTGAGAGTGTATGTGTATGTGCGTGTGTGAGAGTGTATGTGTATGTGCGTGTGTGAGAGTGTATGTATATGTGTACGTGCGTGTGTGAGAGTGTATGTGTATGTGCGTGTGTGAGAGTGTATGTGTATGTACGTGTGTGAGAGTGTATGTGTATGTGTATGTGCGTGTGTGAGAGTGTATGTGTATGTAAGTGTGTGAGAGTGTATGTGTATGTGCGTGTGTGAGAGTGTATGTATATGTGTATGTACGTGTGTGAGAGTGTATGTGTATGTACGTGTGTGAGAGTGTATGTGTACGTGCGTGTGTGAGAGTGTATGTGTATGTGCGTGTGTGAGAGTGTATGTGTATGTACGTGTGTGAGAGTGTATGTGTATGTGTATGTGCGTGTGTGAGAGTGTACGAGTATGTGCGTGTGTGAGAGTGTTTGTGTATGTGTATGCTATATTGAATTTTTAGAAATAGAAAATGTGACAAGGATGGAGTTGTGGACTGGCACATTGTCCTGGTAGAAATGCTACGGACCCGATTTGAACAGTGCTGGCCTCTTCCGAAGGAACCTCAACCTGAACTCCCTTAAAACCTCAACATAGTAACCCTAACCTTAACCTTAAACCTTTGTCCAATCAACTTTGGTATATTGACCTCCTTACTCCCTCATAGACTCCCTGCCTTCCTTGAATCTCTTATGCTACTCAAAAACTGATGCTTCGTCCAGATTGTATTTTTGAAATTCACCAGCTGTGAAAATCAGGCTTTAGTAGAGTGTATTCCAATTCCTGCTGTAGCTGTTCCTTTGAATCTGAAATCATAAAAATTGGTCACTCATCTCATAAAATCTATAGCAATAACATACTGTATTTCCAAGAGTCTACGACAATTTTAGATGCCTGTACGAAAAAGTCTGGAAATTGAATGAACCACATATATATATGTGTGCGTGTGTGTGTGTGTGTGTGCTTACCAACCATTCTGCACGGGTAGGATATGAAATAAGCGGAGTTTAATTGGCTGAAATTTTGAGTTATCTTTCTCTTTGTCTGACGACCGAACTTAGGCTAAAGAACCAACTATTTATTCATTACTGGAGGGAGAATAATGGGATTCATACCTTCCCCAAGGGTATTAGTGCTATGTAAAATGCAATCAGCCTCGTCCAGGTTTTGAATACGTGTCACCGTGTCCATTTCCTACGTCGTTCACCGTTAAACCACGGGCACCTCCATAATATATATATATATATATATATATATATATATATATATTCACGTACGATAGCTTAAGTGTCCTATATATATATATGTGTGAAATTTTTATGGTACCTATATACATTTACCAACCCCTCCTCTCGGGCAGGATATGACACGAGGTCAATTTTTAAGCGGAGTTTAACTGGTTTGATCTCAGAGTTTTCCTTCTCCTAGACTAGTTGCCCCACCAGTTGCTGAAGAACCTAGTCTGTCCTACTATTTACCCATAGCTGGAGGGAGAATAATTGGATTCATACCTTTCCCAAGGTTATTAGTGCTATGTGAAATGCAATCAGTTTCGTCCAGGATTTGAACTCGTTTCACCGTCTACGACGATAACCATTACACCACGAGCACCTTTTATGGTGCGTATAGAATTTTAGAATGGCTTTAATTAGAGCATACCTTGTCAGTTGTAAATAGAACCCCTTTTCCGGTCAAATGTCATTCGATAAACATCAGGACAACAAGCAGTTGCGAAGAATAAGTCTAGGTAGTCGACAAAAACAAGGTGAGAAAAAACGTCTACATGGTATGTTTGATGTCTCTTATAATGAATTACAAATGTCGGCATTAGAGTCGCTCTATATCAGTAAATATCAACCTATTCTCTGCAAGCAAAATGGGTTTTGTAATCTTCTTTTGTCTGATTCTACCGAAGAAAGCCTGACCTAGTCGAAGAAAAAACAAAATAAAAGCTTACGAATCCTCAAAGGAAGGGTTTTTTT
The DNA here is from genome assembly GCA_963585895.1 of Sepioteuthis lessoniana. Lineage (NCBI taxonomy): Eukaryota > Metazoa > Mollusca > Cephalopoda > Myopsida > Loliginidae > Sepioteuthis > Sepioteuthis lessoniana. The sequence goes on from CAUZXS010003686.1 coordinate 120,946, forward strand.
CCCCATTATTGTTTTTTTCGTGTTTTCTATTTGTCGTCAAATACCTTGACTTATTGCTAACTACTACTTATTATCACGGTGTCTCTCTGATGAGACGTGACCAAAAAAAAGGTCTCTTTAATGTATGGTTTGCTTACAAATATATATATATATATATATATATATATATATATATATATTAGAGTTATTTAACCCATACATGGGACCCTAATAGCTACTAAGATTTAGAATAAGTGTGTATCTTGGAGTAATAACAATTATATTGTACAAAACAGACCTCTGAATCCTGACCATCAGATGCATCTTAGTGTCAGGATATTATTAATTCATTTCCTTCTTTACCTTAATCGGGGTGGTCTGTGGAATACGCCTACTCTTTCTTAGCAGAGTAAGACCAACCTACAGGGTGTGTCTTGGAGATAAAAGGATTTGATGGTGAGATTTGAGTTCATGGAGCTTTGAGGAATGTGGGGTATTGTTTCATTGCCGTTACTCAAAGGTTCACGCTGGCCCTGAGCGTTTGTGCCTGTAGGGGTTCCCTGTATGGGTAGAATAGAAATACTTAATCGTACTTGAAACAATTTAAATGTGTGCAAACAAAAAAGCTCTGGCTCGATAAGAAATAATTTTAATTCCAAAGTATTCCCTTAGAAATATTTATATATATATCTTCATCATCATGTCGCGCTGGTAGCACGGATATCCCTGACCCTCTCTCGCCACTCCTTCCTATCGTTCATCGCCCTAGGTAGGTCTTTAGGACAACATCCCATATCCTCACATAGCTGCTGAATGTATGTTCGTGCTGGTCGTCCTGCTTTTGCACGGCCATGTGTGGTGGTCCGTAAGAGTACATCTCTTATGAGTTCGTCCCTGCTTCTCCAGCAGTGTCCTGCATGTCTAGTTCGTCTAACTTGAATAGTTTTCGTGATGGTACTTTGGAATTAAAATTATGATATATGAACCTTTGCAGGTTCTTTAATGCCAAATCCATTTTTATATGATTTAATTCTATTTCGAACAATCTTGTTTAGCATGAGTTTACAGTTTAATTGTCTCTACATTTCTATTTCAAGATATTCAATTTAGTTGGTTGGTTGGGTTTTATAGCATATCAACCTTTGTAGGTTATTTAACGCCAAATCCATTCTTATGTAAATAATCAGTTCTACTTTAAACAATTCAGTTTAGCATGAGTACATAGTTTAATTTTCCAAAACTTTCTTTTTCAAACTATTCAGTTTATTTAAACAGTTATATATAACAATTCGGTTTAGTGTAAATACAGTTTCAATGTCAAAAAACAGTTCTATTTCAAAAGATTCAGTTCAGCACAAGCAAGCAGTTTAAATGTAAGTACGGTTTCGGTTTAACATAAGCACGCAGTTTAAATGTAATTACGGTTTTGTTGTCAAAACCATTTCTATATCAAGTTATTCAGTTTAGTCAAACAGTTTTAATTTTAAAAAATTCAGTTTAACACAAGTACTCACTTTAGTTCTATTCAACCCGCAGATATGGCCCTATTAGGTGCTACCACTCCGGGCCAAAGTGG
>CAUZXS010003686.1:127500-162063 GCA_963585895.1 Sepioteuthis lessoniana
TCATTTTATCGGTCAGGTCTGATTTCCATATGATCGAGAGCCTATCGATAGCTGTCCATGCTTTCGTTAATCGTGTGTCGATGTCTTTTTAGGTTGATGAGACGCTATAACATAGTGAATTTTCAAGAGTCTACGACAATTTTAAATGCCTGTACAAAAAAGTCTGGAAACTTATCGTATGCTCATCGTATATATATATATATATATATATATATATATATATATATATATATATATATATATATATCGGACTTCCATTAATGAAAAATATTATAGACAATAAGGTTTACTTTAGTTTCTTTGTTTAATAACAGATCCACTTGTGTTGGTTATTTATATGCCAAAGCCATCTTAGTAGAAGAACAGCAGTCTTACTTTTTAACCCAGAGGTAGCGAGAAAAGGGGGTTTATACCTTTCCTAAGATTTTAGTCCTAAAGTGAGCAATTGCGTGACTGGAGTTCGAACTCGCTTACCGTGATTTCACAGTCCAACGTGTTAGCCACTACAACTTGGAGACTTCCCTCACAAAATGTACATTTTTATGAAAACTTACGTACTTTGTGGCTTACTAGTCAACCTCTCATACGAGTCAACCTCTAGTGGTTAAACGGGAAATTCTGGTTTAGAGTAATACAGCTTTTAGGTCGACCCACTACAGAAGGCTTTTGGAAGGCAAAAACCTGCCCAGTAGATTGAATTGAGGAGTGCTTTGATAACGCGTATGCCCTTTGTTTTTATGCGTTACATCAATCTATCTATTCAACACCCTAGGAATTAAGTTGTTAAATATTGTTGCAGAAATTATTTTATTCCCACGGTACATAGACTCGTAGAATGAAATATGATACTCGCTTCAGACTAAAAGTTGTCATATTTACCCAACCCCTCCGCTCGGGCAAAATATGACACAAGGTCAATCTTTTAAGCGGAGTTTAACAGGTTTGAATTCAGAGTTTTCCTTCTCCTTGACTAGTTGCCCCATCAAGGCTTAAGAACCTAGTATGTCCTACTATTTACCCATAGCTGGAGGGAGAATAATTGGATTCATACCTTTCTCAAGGGTATTAGTGCTATGTGAAATGCAGTCAGTCTCGTCCAGGATTTGAACGCGTGTGGCCGTGTCCATTCCCTACGAGGATAACCAATACACCACCGGCACCTCCACAAATGCTTCAGACTAAAAGTTGTTCCGTATGCAATCTCTTCAAACATCTGCTTGGTAGTAAGAATGTACGGAGTAAATTTAAACCAGTCGCGTGATTGGAATAAAATTGAACCCTTCCCGAAAAAGATGCTTAAAATAAAATGAGAATTAAGAGCCGGTGTACCATACCCATGATACGGATATGTGAAACGTACATAGAATGTTCATATATATACATCGAACATAGGAATCCCGAAACTCGAAAAACACGTAACGACTTCTTAGTTCAGGTACGAAACCTTTTATTACCTTTGAGTTAAACGTTTCGACATAATGAAGAGAGATACACATTCTTTCTATTCTGGCTTTTTCATCTCGTGCGCACCCGTCGCAAGGCGTCCGCGAGCAAGTGAAAGTCAACCGTCTTCTCCCGAGGCAGGACTCAACTCAACTAACTGACTCTTTCAAATCTCCTAAAATCCTCCGCGCGCTTCCGGTGCATGACGTCATTCGCAATCCCTAGCCTCGTTTCCCTTCTCGGGTTTCTATTGTGACATCTCTGAGTGACACGTCCTCTCCGCGTGCACGTGCGAACACCTGCGTTAATGTTGCACCTAAGTAACCCATGCACTGAGCCGGAAGGTTCGCAGCCTAACTAAACCCAAAAGCATAAAATGAAATCCCTCGGCCATTATATTACACCGGTATTTTTCATTAGTCTGAATTAGAAAACTGCCCAGAAGGTTTTGGTCAATTACAATTGTACAAAATGGCTAAAAATTTACTCGAAAGCGTTCATGGTAAAATGGTTACCGTTGTAGGGTGCATTTTCCAGAAGCGCTATGTCATCGGCCTTCGTTCCTTTATGAGCTTGAAACCATTTTCTTTCATTTTATCAATAGATGTTCTAAGCACGAATCTAGACAGATGATAAAGAGCTATGGGGCTAATGTGTCTCCTTGCAATACACCTGCTATAATGTCAAAGTAGTCTGTGTGTACACTCGGGGAGGGGACTTTTATTTTTGTACTTCTATTTAGTATCATTATGGCTGCGATGGTTTCTTTTGGTAGACCGTTGACGAAGAACCTTTCCAAATTGATGTGATATGAAATATAAACAGCCTTGTTAAGGTTTTGAACTCCAGTCTCCCAGTTTATTTCCTAGGACTGTAACATTTAAGCCAAACGTATTAATGCTGTTTAGCATTTACACAGAACAATATGACTCATTGATGAGATATTAAATGCATCATATATATATATATATATATATATACATGATGTGTTGCCATTAGCGCAATGCAAGGCTCTTCAAATGAATCGAGCTCTCGGTAGCCCTTAAGCGAATATAGTAAAGTTGGCGACCGCAGTCGAGGATAACCCGAAGTCTCCCTTTTCGATAGCTACTACACCGATGTGTAGGGGAGGGCGCTATTCCTTTCCCTGGGTTGCTCCACTTTACCTTTGATCCTTACCTTATAATGCTGAGTGTTAAGCACGGAGGGATCAAGTAACATTTTTTGAGTCTTTGATATGATACGACCTGGGATTGAACCCGGGTATCCCAGTCAATTGGCGAACACTAAGAAACAATTGAGATCCATAAACGTTTAAATTTCCTATGTTTACGCTAGTTTCCTCGTGGCAGAGTCGTAGAATCTTGGATTGGCGTTTGAGTTAACCGGGTTTCGATCCCAGCTTCGGGAATCTAGCCTGTCTAGCCAGACTGAAGAGTGCTGATGGAACGAAACAGATCTGTCTGTGGATGAATATGTATATATTTATATTGATAAATATTGAAAACGAATCTGACCGTATGGAGAAAAATTAAAACAAAATATTCCAAAGTGATAATTTATTAGAAGCAAAGTTGACGTTAAAACCTTTCGGTTTTATTAAACCTTCGTTAGGACTTTAAAAGGGTGAAAATTCCTGATAGAAGAACAGTTATATTATCATTCTTTATATACATTCTCTCCATTTAGTTTTTGAATTTTGTTAAACATTCCTCGTTGCTGTATCAATACTTGTTTCACCAGTTTAAAATCATAACAGAGGTTCATAAAAGCCGAAACGTTTTATGGCATATAAACCATTGTAGGTTTATTTATAAACCGAATTATCTTCATGAAAATATATTAAATGTATATTATGGAGCTTGGTGGGCTTTTATTGCATATAAAACGCTGGAGGTTATTTAATGCCGAATACCCTTTATACATACATATGAAATATATAATTTGGTTTTCTGGTGCATATAAACCACTGCAGGTTATTTTGTGTCAAATCCTCTTTGTACATTTGAATGAAAAATATATTATCTGTTTTGGTTTGGTTGATTTTATGTCATGTCAATCATTGTTGGTTATATAATGCCAAATCCACTTTTTACATATACATTTAACATATATAATTTGAAATATGTATATTTTGGCTACATTTCTTCATTGATACATATTTGATTGAATATAATAAACATTTTAGTCTACATATCTTTTTGTTAATCCTTTAGAATTGCCGTATTGATCTTTTGATATTCGGCGGGAATTGGTTGCTAAACCTTCCATAATTAGTTATTTCCCAAGTACTTAACTTTGTGTAGCGTTTACTATTCGAATCTGTTCTATAAATACCGTTAGTAGCTAAAGATATTTAATACATTAGCACTGTTTTTTAAATTAATTCTGTTAAGTTTGGGTTATATGTTCCTAATATGTAGTACCTCGAGAATCTGTAGTTTTTGCTTGTTATTTTGATCTTCTAATATGGTAGACATCAGCTTTTTGTTTACAAACAGTTGAATGACAAAACAGCTCTATTTCTAACACTTCAATAACGTGTAAATCATTTCATTTCACATAGTTTGAACGTCATTTCTATTTCCTCATAAACAGAACCCTATCAGGTGCTTCCACTCCGGGTCTGAGTGGACTTCGGAGCATTGACAAGAAAGTGTTCTTGACATTACCCAGAGCTCCTTGACTGAAGCCTCACTATAAAATTATTTCGTGTCATACCCGGGACACTCGTTAGGGGAGGGTCTTAGCCCTCTGCAGAGACGCAGTTGGTATATTCTACACCCCAGTTGATTGGGCTGCACAAACAAGCAGTAAATATTCCGTTTTTTGACCTTGGCAAAAACAAAAACACAAAAGACCCACCCCCACTAAAAAAATGGGTCTACCAAGTTTTCTGAAGGACCTGCAGTTGCGACCCTGCAATCAAAATGACCGAGGTCTTTCTAAACTCTGGTTTCGTGTTCACTGAAACGAGCAATTTAATTAAATTCTATTGTGATCAGCTTTCAAATATGAGGGTCTTCGCCGACCAAGAGTCGCTGACCCCTGAAATCCTTGAGGGCACCTTTTAGCCACTGCTAATCTCAAGTAATTACATATAATATTGTTCTTGATATTACTGCCTTGTATCATTCATGTGTGGATATGTAACGCTATGTGTGTTTATCCAATTATATCAACTGTATTAATTCTATAATAAAAGAGAGATGTATTTCTAACGAAATTAATGCATCCAAATACATTTCAGTAATAAGTCTTTATTTTCTATACTGTAAGACTCCTCAACCGTATGTCTTTGATATGATTCTAAACAATCTGATGGTACTATTTACCAACCCCTCCGCTCGGGCAGGATATGACACAAGGTCAATTTTTAAGCGGAGTTTAACAGGTTTGAATTCAGAGTTTTCCTTCTCCTAGACTAGTTGCCTCAACAAGGCTGAAGAACCTAGTCAGTCCTACTATTTACCCATAGCTGGAGGGAGAATAAGGGGGTTCATACCTTTCCCAAGGGTATTTGCCCGAAAGTGAACATAATAGCGCGACTGGAGTACGAACACGCGTACTACGATTCCGCAGTTCATCGCTTTAACCATTACACCACGAGGACACCCCTAAACAATCTGATGGGGAGGTTCCAATAATGAAGGGTTGGGGAATATTGAGTACCCCTTAATAACCATCACTCCTCGTCCAATCTGGCCCAGAGTGTAGGATCCTATCTATTTATCAGATTGTAATAAATTGTGTACATATGTTAAACTGAATTGTTTGAAATAGAACTGATTTGACATTTAAACTGCGTACTTATGCTTAGCTGAATAGCTTGGAATAAAACCGTTTTTACAATTAACTGTATGTAAACAAAAAATATGTATTTATGCTAAACTGAATGGTCTGAAATAGAACTGTTTTTGTCATTGGACTGTGTACTCATGTTAAACTGAATTGTCTGAAAAAGAACCGTTTATATCATAATATAATGGCCGAAGGATTTCGTTTTATATATCTTGCCTTTGGGTTTAGTTAGGCTGAGAACATTTCGGCTCAGTGCATGGGTTAGTTAGGTGCAAACATGAGCGCAGGTGTTCACGCGCGCGCGGGAGCGGACGTGTCATTCAGAGATGTCTCAATAAAAATCCCAGATAGAATATTTGACCCGGGATGTGAGTGGCGTTACGCGCCGAAAGCGTGGGCCGAGAAAAGTCACTTAGTTGAGATTGAGACCTGGGCGAGGCTAGACGAACTTGTGCGCTACAGGCGCCGCACGTGTTGGGAAAAGTCAGTATAGAAAGATTTTATCTCTCTCCTTATGTTGAAAAACCTTTTAACTCAAAGGTGATAAAAAAATTTCGTACATGAACTAAGAAGTCGTAAGTGTTTTTCATGTTTCGGGATTCCTATGTTATCTATGTGCGTTATGGACATTATGAACGTTTTGCGTACCGGTATGGGTATGTCTATTTCACGTATTCATATATGGGTTTGTTACAATATGAATAAAATGGATTACACCTTAAATAACCTACAATGTCTTAAATGGGTAAATAGTAGGTCAGACTAGGTTCTTCAGCCTTGATTAGGCAACTAGTCTAGGAGAAGGAAAACTCTGAATTCAAACCTGTTAAACTCCGCTTAAAAATTGACCTTGTGTCAAATCCTGCCCGAGTGGAGGGGTTGGTTAATAGTACCTACAATGTCTTAAATCCAAATCAAACAAATCATGTGTGTCAACATTATATGAAACATAGGTCAACTCGAAGGTCAAATTTTAATTATTATAGAAAATCTGCTCCATAGACATAGGTCCATTATATAGTTGGCGACCTTAGTCGAGGGTGACCCGAAGGCTCCCTTTGCGATAGCTACTACACCAAAGTGTAGAGGGGGCGCTACTCCTTTCCCTGTATGGTTCACCTTATTTATTTATTTATTTTTTTGATAAATTTACAATGTTCCTGAAACAGCCAATTTAGCCCAGTGAGAGTGTAGAATGGAGAAACGTCTTGCTGGAAGATGTACAACCTTCTCGGTACCACTTCTTCGATCCTTGCTTTGGTCACCGTAACCAACATCAACGCGAGCGACGATATTAAACTTGATCCCGTGCTGGATCAAGCTGTGTAGGTACGACATAACACTCGCTAATCATGCGCCCCAGGTTTATTTACAAACAATGTAAACATGATGTTAATCACACTGTGTGCCCAGGGGAGTTTGCACAGATCTACCTGTGGTTCCTCTTGTTCATCTGGCTTTTTCCAAGAACCTGGCCTTCTTTAAAACTCTATGGTTTTCGAAATATGCTGAGAGAATGGTATGATTGGTTTGGTTTCTTTGTTTAATGGCATATCAAACTTTCTAGTTTATTTAATCCCAAAGCTCCTCTCCTGGAAGAACAGTAGTGGTACTACTTAACCCATAGCTGGGAGGATGAGGGGGTTCATACCCTTCCCAAGGGTAGTGTCCTGAAAGTGAACATAATAGCGCGACTGGAGTACGAACTCGCTTACAACGATTCCGCAGTCCATCTCTTTAACCATTACACCACGAGGACATCCCAGAATCGTATGAGTTTACATTTCATAGAAAAGATGGTTGTAGTTGAGTCCAGTAGCCTCCTCAGCTCAATATTCTCTGCTCAATGATCAGTAACAGAATCTGTTAAGTAAAATGAATGACCATTTTGCATTAAAAAATTTTCATCGTCATCATCATCCTCATCAAGTCATGCAGACATCACTGATTTCATTGATTTTCTCTCACCATCCGTCCCTATCGGCCATTTTTCTTTCAGTGCCTTCATAGAGTTGATGTATGTAAGTTTTTGCTGTTCGGGCAATACTTGTGGGTTTATTTGAAGGATTCAGCAGGAAAACGTCGCTTATGGTTTTGTCCCTGCTGTTCCGGCAGATTTGAGCATGTCTTAATTGGATCGTTTGTGAGGTTAGATATCAGTGGCCGCACAGTTGCTCTTTTGCGGGCTACAACTTAGAAGAATGAAAGCCCATCATTTGCCCCTCTATTAAATGATTTCTAACATTTTTCAGCACGTCAAGCTGAAAAATTTGTTGCAAGATACCTTGGACATGGAAACTCGTGTTGCATACTCAACACAATAACAACGACGACACAATAAAGACAAGCGATACAGTTCTTAGAAAAATATACCTCTCACTTTATTTGAAAGTGTTGTGTGTGAGAGGGAGTTGGAGACCGAACAGAACTGCCACATATTGACATACCCACTCTTATGGCTATCAGCGTTGTGTCTTTCTCGTTCTCCAGGGTTGCTCAAACGGAGGCCCAGAGGCCCAGTTCTCTGCTGGGTACTGTTTTCTCAACAGCATCATTTCTCCATCTCTTCTGATCCCCAGACTCAATCGAGGGTCCCGGGAGCCCCTTCTGCTGGGTGCTGGCTTTCTCTACCACATCTTATCACCAACTGGTCTGGTCTCCTAACTAACTGACTTTCTGTTTTCACCGAGTTATATGAGTTCAATCGCCCACTCAGTATCTCCCCAAAACTGGCCATCGGAATGTATCACTTCCGCCGTCTTTAGAATGGCGTATTTGATCGTCATTAAGCGGAAATAACTGTCATGCAGTTCACAGACCACCCTCTTCCAGTGAATCAGTCTGTGACTGTACCGTGGAATTTTAACCCTGTCCCATATTGTCAGCCAAGCTCGCCCACGCCAATGGAATATGTACTCCTGCGTCTTTCGAATGGCATGCCTGGCCGGGTCGAAGGTCAATATACAACACTCGATTCTTCATGCCATTCCGGAATTCGGCCAAAGTACCATTTCCGCTCGCTATGAGATATGGAATTTTCATTATGATACACCGCTAATATTGTATTTGCATCTTAGTTGTCATTATTATAATCGTTTGAATATTATTATCATTATTATCAAGTCACGCTAATAGCTCGGAGTTCTCTGATCTCCTCTCTTCAAATCCGTCCCAATAATTCATCGCTCTTGTATGTCTCCCTAAACAACATAAACACACTGCACTGTCTTTATGTTATTTGGGGAGACTTCCAAGAGCGATGAATTATAAAGACGCTGCACTTGAGGTGCCCGTGGTGTAATGGTTATCGTCGTAGGCGATGGACACAGCGACACGAGTTCAAATCCTGGACTAGGCTAATTGCATTCCACATAGCACTAATACCCTTGCGAAAGGTATGAATCCAATAATTCTCCCTCCGGCTATGGGTAAATAGTAGGACAGACTAGGTTCTTCAGCCTTGGTGAGGCAACTAGTCTAGGAGAAGGAAAACTCTGAATTCAAACCTGTTAAACTCCGCTTATAAAGTGACCTTGTGTCATATCCTGCCCGAGTGGAGGGGTTGGGTAACAAAACTGAAAACAAAATTGAGCAATTTTAAATATCCGTATGAACAAATTATACAAACTGATATATATATATATATATATATATATATATATATATATATATGAAGAAAAATTGACAACATGTAATCCAAATAGAAAGTGGGGATTTATACAGAAACAAAGTCAGTCGACCCTATAGCGTTTCGGTTCTGCTGAACCATCATCAGGACTGTGGAGTTTTTATTAGTGATGTTAAGTGTAGATGGATGTATAAAAAGTGTAAAATTATATAAAAATTTGGAAAATCTACACTTAACACTTAACCTAACATCACAAATAAAACCCCTACAGACCTGATGATGGTTCAGCAGAACCGAAACGCTCTCGTGTCGACTGATTTGTTTCTCTATAAATCCCCCTTTTCTTTTTGGATTACTTGTCAATTTTTCTTCACAAATTGTCGGATTACTATCCATTATTTTCTTCCATATATATATATATATATATATATATATTGTTAGTTAGCCGACTGTAGTCGAGGGCGACCCGAAGGTTTCCCTTTTCACTAACTTCTACACTGAGATGTGGGGGAAGGCATTACTTTTTACATTGGATTTCTCCCTTTATCGTTGAACCGTAACTTTTAATGCTGAATGGAGAAATTAGCACCATTTTTTGAGTCATAGGTATTACCCGACCTGGGATTGAACCCCGGTCTCCCAAATCATTGGCAAACAATCAAACGGTTATGCAAATTGGCCAGTAATATAAGATAAATTGACGACACTTTGATCGGAAAATAACCTAACTGGCAAATAGATGTGTGACATCACGAGTATTTCAAATATATATATATATATATATATATATATATATATATATATATATATATTATGAGAGTGTTGGTCGTCAGTAAATCACTACGTGGTTATATGCGGAACCAAGTGCAATATAATATGGAGCGTGCTCAATATCTAAGATAGAGCTATTATAATAACAATGATAATAAATATATATATATATATATATATATATATATATTATATTTTTAATCCATCGAAAATATACTGCAAACTAAGGTTTCATGAGGTTTCAATTTCATTCCATCTTCTTAACTGCCTGATGAATGCTGTTATAAACTTCATGAAACCTTCGGTTGCAGAACAATATTTTCCATGGATTAAATATATATGTAATATAAATTTATTTATTATCATTATATATATATATATATATATATATATATATATTAGTTAGTAGTATTATCTAACAATCTTCAGAGAATATAGCATAAAATTTTAGTATGCCTATTTAAAACTGATAATTACATTTAATATCGTTTATTTGTTTTCACACAGTGAAATGGTTTCAAGTATTCCTATTTAAGACTTATAATTCAATTTAATTATCTTTATTTATCATACAATCAAATTATTTCTAGTATTGATATTTGACTTGAGTAATTCTAATCTTATCTTCGGCAAGCTATTTTCTTACAGCTGTATGGTTTTAATAAACTAATAATAATATAAATTTTAAGTAAATGATTAAGCAATTCTATTTGACTCATTGATGGGACTGTGACAATACCGACTCGGCCCCTCGTTACATCAACTTCTTCGAAACCATTTCACTTCTTGGCCGGTGATCATCTAGTGGTTCCGATAGGGGTATCGCATATTTCTTCCAAGGTACAGAAATACAATCAAGGGAGTGGGAGAAAAAGAACAAACTAACAAATGAACAATATGCTTAGGTTAACTCAAGTGCAAGATGGTGATTCTGTGACACTGTGCATTCCTTTGTGCATCTATAGACTCACGCTAGTGTGGATTTCTAGCGAAATTTCTTCAAAGATACTAGGAATGCCAACTCATCTTGACTGGTCTTCCCTCACTGTTGCTAGACTCTATCTCATGCGACTGGTCTCTCAGATGTCCGGTGTCGACTGGCCAACTGCCACTCTGCTTCTCCCTTCGCCAACTGCCATCCCTGAGTTCCTTTTTCCAACTCCTGACTCGTTCTCTTCCTACTTCTTGTCGCGTCGAGATCTCGAGTCCAAACCCTTTGTATGGTTTCGCGCCAAGACAGACAAAGGGATCGTCTGCTTGGCGGACCACCTACATAGTGTCACAGGACTCTAAAAGGTACTGTCAAATTGGGTTATAATGGACCTGGGAGTAATGGCAATGAAAGGGTACTCTAAATTTACCAAAACTCCCAGACTAAAGCCTCTACATCAGTATGCAGTTTAGTGTCATATGCAAGACTCTTGTTTCGGGAAAGGGCTTGCACCTTTGTAAATGTACAGTTGGGGTATTCTACAGCTGCAGTCAAAACCGTTGGTAGTAATGATCAGGACAGTGTTTCTTAACTTCAGTGATCGAGCAAGAATCAAAGCTTTTTCAGTTTTATACTTAGTGTCACTCGTTTCTTAAATCTAAATTGGATTATTCTTATCAGCGTGATTTTATTTGCCCCTCCAATTTCCGAAAATAATGAACTTTCTATAGTGCTACATCTGATTGGTTTGGTTTGGTTTCTTTGTTTAATGACATATCAAACTTTGTAGGTTATTTAATGCCAAACCTATTTTCTTAGAAGAACAGTAGTGGAATTATTTAACCCATAGTTGTGAGGAAAATGGGCTTCATACCTTTCCCAAAGGTATTTGCCCGAAAGTGAATGCAATAGCGGTACTGGAGTACGAACTCGTTTACTAGGATTCCGCAGTCCATCTCTTTGCTACATCTGACCGTACCAAGCAAACTTACTGGAGTGAGTTCGAGTCTCATAAGGGTACTCAATTCATACGGTCTTGTGCCACATCTAAGCAAAAAAAAAACAACATAGTAAATTACAACATCTAACCGTACTCCCACACCCACGCCTCATAAAAACAGATATTTTGACAAATAAATAACCAGCCGTTTATTTTCTACGATATCTCTCGGCCGTCGACCGTCGACACTCCAGACAGCTCAACGCTATGACCCAGAGAACTCATAGATCTAATTTTTCAGACGCTCTCGCTGAAACGCCTTCCGCAGATGTCGACTGGCGTCACGTGACACCACCCATTGGCTTTTAACTGAAAAGAAGCTTTGAAAATGGCGGATTCGTTAGCGACCATTGTGGGTTTGTATTTATAATTCATCGGCTTTGATTGATCCGCGAATATTTAGCAGTGCCCTTTCTACACTTGACACTGGATCGAGCCTATTGTGACAGGCGGATGTTCCGCTAGATCTGGCTTTGAGTTTAACCCTTTCAGATTACAGCTAACTCAGCAATACTTCAATGCGATGACGATCATACTAAATTGATCAGGTATTATGTAAACACACACATACATAGAGTTATATATATATATATATATATATATATGTGTGTGGAAAAAAGGAGAGAAAGAAAAGATAGAGAGATAGAGAAGAAAAAAAGTTGACCCTCAACACGAATAGGACTAAGGTAAACAAATAGATATGAACAGACTGAGAGAGATGGAAAGAATTGTATATATATATATATATATATATATATATATATATATATATATATATATATATATACTAACGTTACGACAGCGTTGACGAAGAGGCAATGATTCTTAAAAATGATACATCCATCATTGACCTGATCACACAGGTGAGAAGTTGATAGTCACCAAACACAGTTGACTGTGTGGTCGCTATCCGAACTAAAATATATACGTATTATCAATGCAACTGAGCACTTTTTAAGACATAGCAAACTTTATTAATACTATCAATATATATATATATACATATATATATATATGTGTGTGAGTGTGTGTGTGTGTGTATGTGTGTGTGTGTGCGCGCGCACACATATCAATATACATATCAATATACGTGTATATATCATCATCATCATCATCATCTCGTGCCACTAGCACGGATACCCTTGACCCTCTCTAGCCACTTCTCCCTATCGTTTATCGCCTCTGGCAAGTCTTTAGGGCTACATCCCGTATCCTCAAATAGCTGCTGTATGTATGTTCGAGCTGGTCGTCCTGCTTTTGCTCGGCCATATGTGGGGTCCATAGCAGTACATCACTTATGAGCTCATCCCTGCTTTTTCAGCAGTGTCCTGAATCTGCATAGAGGTAAGACCACTACCAAAACTGTCCACGATATGACAATAAACAATTTGATGGTGTGGTCCCAGTAATCCTGGAGATTCGGGGAATGCGGAGTACCCTTTATTTTCATCGTTCCCAGGTCCACTCTTGCCCGGAGTGTTGGCACCTGATAGGGCCCTATCTATGAGTTAAATAGAACTAACGGCATACTTTGGCTAAACTGAATTGTTTGACTAAACTGTATAGCTTAAAATAGAAATTAAACTGTACTAACATTTAAACTGCGTGCTCATGCTAAACTGAATGATTTGAAATCGAATTGTTTTTAGACATTGAAAGTGTACTTACACTTAACTGAATTATTTTATATAGAACTGTTTTGACATTTGACAGTGTGTAAACAAAATCTGTACTGATACTAAACTAAATTAGCTGAATTAGAACTGCTTGACTAAACTGAATAGCTGGAAATAGAACTGTTTTACACAATTACTTACATTTAAACTGCGTACTTATCCTAAACTGAATTGTTTGAAATAGAACTACTTTAATAAAAATGGATTCGGCGTTAAATAACCTACAAATGTTTATATGCCATAAAAAAACAACCAACCAACTATATATATATATATATACCGGGGTTAGACATAATAATGAACACTCCTAAAAATTTTGTATTATGATTTTGAAACTCCAATAAAACAATCAAATATCTATTATTTTTGTGTGTTTTGATTCATAATCAATTTTTTTCGTTTTTTTTTTTTTCATCAAAAAATGTTGTTCTTCTTACGGATATCATCAGAAAAAATTAAACAAAACTCATTAAAATGGCAGATCTATCAGACTCTAAAAGAGATCAAATTTTTCATGCTCGTACGGCAGCCGCAAGTCTTAAAGAAACCGCTGAATTCTTTTCTGTACCGAAAAGTAATGAGTCGAAAGTAAGGACAGCATTTGAAAAATAAGGAAAAACCTCCTTACTGAAACAATACTCTGGAAGAAAGTGAAAGCTTTCTGACAGGGACCGACAAATTCTTACGTGGATTGTTCGAAAGAATCATGAAAATACAGCGCCGAAAATTGCCGTCAAGCTTAATAAAGATCTTGAGAACAAAGATTCCTCAAAAGAACAGAGATGCATACACCAGAAAATCATATTAAAATGAATTTGTTTGTTATTTCCAGATGTTTACATTATTTTGTCCAACGACTGTATATATAAATTAGTAAAATTGACCGGCAGAGGTCAAGGGTGACCCGAAGGCTCTCTTTTCACTACAACTACACCGAGGAGTAAGAGAGGGTGCTATTATCTTCTGTGGGTTGCACAACTTTACTCTTGATCCATACCTTATAATGCAGAGTGTTGAGCAAGGGGGCATCAAGTACCATTTTTGAGTCTTTTGTATGACTCGAGCTGGGATTGAGCCCCGGTGTCTCGGGCCATTGCCAAACACTTGATCACTTTATTGATTGATACACAGACAGATAGACATGAACAGACTGAGATATCTAGTTAAAGAGAGAAAAGAACATCATATTAGAAAAAGAAGACACACACACGCACACGTACATGCACATACATATATATGGGTGTGTATGTATGTTTATTAATATATATGTGAAATGTATATATGTAACATATTGACCCCGACCAAGCTGTCAAAAGAAGAAATGCACCTGTGTAAATAACAGGTGCATCCGGTCGAAGATATCAAGGGACAACCTTGACTGTCGATGGGTTGAATTGAATGCGAATTTTGACGCTCGCAACAGGTAGGTGGAAGTCAAATTATTATATAACCCCGGCGACAGGAAGTTCAGATCAGTTGGAGAGAAGATTCTGCAGTGAGAACCATGTCCCAGCAGAGGCTGGGCCCCCATGCCCCCGGTTTAGCAGCCCAGGAGAACGGGAAAAAATGCTGCTGTTGCCAGTGGGGTCAATATGTTGCAGTTCTGTTCAGTCTCCAACTCACCTCTCACAGCTAATACCTTTCGAACCCTTTCGAACCCTTTCAAATACAGTGAGAGGTATATTTTTCTAAAGAACTGTGTCCGCTCGTCTTTATTGTGTTCAATATGTTTCTGCGTGCATCTGCATATGAGTATGTTACATATATATTGGCCTAGTGGGTTGATTGTTCGACAGTATTCCAGGAAACTAGGGTTTAATCTCAGCTCGAATCATACCAAAGATTTAAAAATGATTTCTTGATACCTAATTGCTTAACCCTTTGCCGTACAATGTAGGAATCAAGGGTAAAGTGGAGCAATTCAGGGAAAGCAGTAACGGCCTCCCAAACACTTTGATATAGTAGCTATTGATAAGGGAGCCTGAGAGTCGCCCTCAACTACGATCACCAACTTTACTTATATGGATATATATATATATATATATATATATATATATATTCCAAAGAAAGGTTTTTTAGACCTTACGATATACGCCCTGTTTAAATCTCTTTTTAAATTTTGTACACACCATATATATATCATCATCATCATCTCGCGCTGGTAGCACGGATATCCCTGACCCTCTCTCGCCACTCCTCCCTATCGTTCATCGCCCTAGGTAGGTCTTCAGGACAACATCCTGTATCCTCGCATAGCTGCTGAATGTACGTTCGAGCTGGTCGTCCTGCTTTTGCGCGGCCATGTGTGGGGATCCATAAGAGTACATCTTTTATGAGTTCATCTCTGCTTCTCCAGCAGTGTCCTGCATGTCTGGTTCGTCTAACTTAGACAGTTTTCGTGATAGGGGGTAGGTGGCCGTACAGTTGGTGTCTTGTGGGGTGTTGCTGCCAGGACTTGTTCAGGATTGCACGCAGCATTCTTGTGTAATTGCCATCTAGCTTCTTCTCCAGTCGTTTTCTTAGCGTCCATGTAGTGCATCCATATAGCAGTATCGATGTATATATATATATATATATATATATATTAGTAAGTTGGCCGATTGTTGTCGAGGGCCACACGATGGCTTCATTTTCAACCGCAACGAGGTGTAGAGATGAGAACGCAACTCTTTTCTCTAGATTGATTCATTTACCTTTCATCCGTACCTTATTATCCTGAGAGTTAAGCAAAGAGGTATCAAATAGCATTTTTGAGTCTTTGGTATGACTTGACCTGAGATTGAACCCCGGCTTCTTGAATTGTGGGGTAAAACAGTCATTACATATTTTTTCTTAATATTGATCATTTTCCAGCCAACATGAAATAGACGTATGGAACGCAAGGAATAATACATGTACCTTTGTTATGCACAGTCTTGTTTTGGTCGTATATTTTAGATATAATGTTGAGACAAAGAAAAGACGATAACAATTCTTTCAGTTTATTATTTAAAAAATATCAAACAACATCCAAGATTTGATGTAACCATTTGACGAGATTGAAATGTAGGTTGGTTGGTTGTTTGGGTTTTATGGCATATCAACCTTTGTAGGTTATTTAATACCAAATACATATTTATACAAATAATAATTCTATTTAAAACAATTCAGTTTAGCATGAGTGCACAGTTTAATAGTCAAAAACATTTCTATTTCAAGTTGTGAACAGATTGAAATAGAAATGTTTTTGTCTATTAAACTGTCAAACAGTTCTAATTAAAACAATTCAGTTTACCATAAGTATGCAGTTTAGTTCTATTTAACCCATTGATAGGGTGTTAGCATACTGCGCAAGAGTGGACCTGGGAGCAATGGCAATAAAGGGGTGCTCTGCATTTCCGAAAGAACCATCATCACTGGGACCTCACCATCAGATTATTTAGTGTCATATACAAGACACTTCTTGGTGGTGGTGGTGGGGGTCTTACCCTCCTGCAGAAGTACAGTTGGTGTATTCTACAGCCGCAGCCAACTGGACAAAGACTGAAAGGAAGTAACCAACAAATAAACTGGAAAAAAAAGAATGAAAGAAATAAAAGTTGAAAAAAAAAAAATGGAAAATATACATAAAAAACAAAAACAAAGTAAGTCTTAAAAATATCAATTTCATTACTTTTTTTGTCGGTACTGCCACTCCGAGCGCTACCAAGCAGCTTTTGTCACCGGACAGGGTATTAAGAGAATTATATATATATATACGCCAGATCAATTAATAGCAGAGACTACATTGGACGTTAATCTTCATTTTCAGAGTGCAGTTTCTGATTTAAAAAAAAAAAACGCGTTTACTTTCGGCGGTTGATGTTATGACGCGTTTACAGTAACCGTTTCTTATGCAATCACACGGGAAAGGTGGTTCCGCGTGTATTTCCTTCATGCCGAAAACTTCTCGCTTTCGACCAAATCAAACTTGATGAATATTGCGCCACGGTCTGAAATATATATCGAAGTAAACTTAAATGATAGAATAAATTTTTTTCTCTATCGTGTGCCTACTTGTGTGTAGGTCGACTTTAGGACACCTAATGCGTAGATAGCACTACAAACGACATTAAAATATGTTGTCTGGATCCCCTTCAGAGGATTAAGAAACCCCTGAACGGGTGTACTGCGAATGACACTTAACTGCATCTAATATTGAATCTCCAATTCTTGTTAATTGTCGAGTGTGGAGTGCTCATTTGTTGTATTCACTCTCAGGTTCAATCCCAGTTTCAATGCGTAGTGATAGGACTTGTTAAAGTCATAAATCTGTTTAAAAATAATGCCTATTCGATTTCAAAGTGTGCAAATATAAACAAATCCTCTCAAGGAACAAATAAAATTGTAAATATGAATTTCTAATGAATGTGAATTCTTAACCCCTAGGCATAATTTTCCCTAAAAAGGTTGACATGCCGTCGAAATCAATCAATCGATTTATCAGTCAGTCAGCAGTTGTGCTAGCCTAGTCACCTTGTACGGTAGAATATACTGACTTCACCTTTGCAGAGGTGTAAGACCGCCCTAACCACGAGTATCAATGGATATGATACAAAAAGATAGATCATGATGTTCCAATAATGCTAGAGCTATTGGGAATATAGAGTACCTCTTTATTGCCATCGCTCCCAGGTCCATTCAGACCCAGGGTGGAAGCATCGGATAGGGTCTTATCTACGAGTCGAAAAGAACTTTTGTACATTTAAAATGAGTGCAAAGAAATGGCATGCTAATTTGAATTGTAAGAAATAGAACTGTTTGATCTTTTACCAGTGTGTAAACAAATGACTGATGCTTAATTGAATGTTTAGAAATGGAATTGTTTGATCATTTGACTGTGTGTATCAGCAGAATGTGTTTGCAAATAATATGTTTAATATATAAGTAAAAATTGGATTTGGCTTTAAATAACCAAAAATGTTTGATATGACAGATAACGAAACGAAATCAAACCCAAACATCTTTGATCCTTTAACTGTGAGTAAACAATGACTGATGAATAACTGAATTGTTAGTTAGGCAAAGCAATACTTGTAACAAGTTAATTTTATTGACTTATGCTGAATAGAATAGTGAGAAATAGAACTGTTTGATCATTTAACTGTGTATAACCACAGTGTGTGTTTAAAAATAAGGGTATTTGTAAAAATAAGATTTGGTATTAAATAACCACCAATGGCAGAAAACAAAACCAGTAACTGTGAGAAAATTATTTATATTTGATATTACATCTCATTTGTCAAGGTGGCCGTGGTGTAATGGTTATCTTCGTAGGAAATGAACACGGCAACACGAGTTCAAATCCTGGGCGATGCTAATATCATTTCACATAGCACTAATACCCTTGGAAAAGGTATGAATCCAATTATTCTCCCTCCAGCTATGGGTAAATAGTAGGACAGAGTGGGTTCTTCAGCCCTTGGCGAGGCAACTACTCTAGGAGAAGGAAAACTCTGAATTCAAACCTGTTAAACTCATCTTAAAAACTGACCTTGTGTCATATCCTGCTCGAGCGGAGGGGTTGGTAAACACTGATATTATATCTCTGGATACAAAAAAAAAAAAATTAAACAAAAATGTTAATATAAATATACAATAAACATTATTTACTAACATCTAGGCAATCAGCCAATCAATGAGTGATTATATTTTGACAAATCTTGATAAATTCTAAGTAATATTAGGTTTGGTTATTTACTGCCAAAGCCATTCTCCTAGAAGAACAGTAGTGGTACTATTTAACCCATAGCTGGGAGGATAAGGGGGTTCATACCTTTCCAAATGGTTTGGTTTCTTTGTTTAATGGCATATCAACTCTTTTTAGGTTATTTAATGCCAAATCCATTCTCCTAGAAGAACAGTAGTGGTACTATTTAACCCATAGCTGGGAGGATAAGGGGGTTCATACCTTTCCCAAGGGTATTTACCCCAAAGTGAACGTAATAGCGCGACTGGTGTATAAGTAATATTGAAGAATATAAAATCAATTTAAATTTTTTCTCACATTTGAACCAAACAGGTACTGAATTGCCCGGTTGAAAATAAATAAATTGTCATTTAATCACTGATCAGATTTTCTTTCGATTTTGTTTTATGGCATGTCAACCAGTTTATGTTATTTAATGCCAAAATCTCTTCATACATTTATTTTAATATATAAGCTTTGTAAAAAGATTTTGTTGATAACGTCTTTAATCAAGCCCGAGCTCATACACAGTTAAATTGTTCCAAATACTTCTATGTATCAGTAACAATTCAATTAAATGTCAGTCAGTGGGTTTACCATATTTACCAACCCCTCCGCTCGGGCAGGATATGACACAAGGTCTTTTTCAAGTGGAGTTTAACAGGTTTGAATTCAGAGTTTTCTTTCTCCTAGACTAGTTGCCTCACCAAGGCTGAAGAACCCAGTTTGCCCTACTATTTACCCATAGCTGGAGGGAGAATAATTGGATTCATACCATACATTCATTGGGTTTACGCACTGTTAAATAATCAAATACTTCTATTTCTACCTATTCAATTTAGCATAAATCATTTGTTTGCACTCAGGTTAAGTGTCCAACAGTTCTTTTTGAGCCATATATAGATTTCTATGAGGTTCTACTTCTCCGGGTCAGATTAAACCTTGGAGCAATTGCAATGAAGGTGTGCTCCGCATTCTCCAAAGCTCCAGCATTACTTGAACCTCACTATCTGATTGTTTAGTATCATATCTAAGACAATCGTTTGGCGAGTCTTACATCTCTGCAGTGATGAAGTCGGTGTTTTCTGCAGCCCAAGCCGACTGAGTTATTGACACATAAAAGAATTAGATTCCCACGGTTAAATACGGGAACACTTGGAAATCTCTCTCTCTCTCTCTCTCTCTCTCTATATATATATATATATATATAGTGGATCTGGGAGAGATGGCAATGAAGGAGTACTCCTCCTTCTCCAAAGTTTCCGTATTACTGTAGCATCATAATCAGATTTTTTAATGTGAAATCTAGGATAGTGGTTGGGGTGGGGGGCTTACATCTCTGCAGAAATGCACTCGGCGAACCCTACCATCCCAGCCGACTCGGATGACAGGTTTGAGATGGTCGATTGAAGTTTGAGATCTCGTAGAAGAGGTGCTCATAATGTAATGGTTACGATCGTGGAATTTTACACGGCTACCAGATTTTCAGTCCTGAACAAATCCTGTTAGCGTTTTTCTGAGTGGAATACACTTTGGAATTGTATGAAACCGGCTATTCTGCCTCCAGCTAAGGGTAGATAAGTCAGATTGGATAAAAATTAAGGCTGACTCGGTTCTTAAACTTTGTTATGGAAGAGTAAAACTCTCAATTCAAATTTTTGGTAAACTTGGAGAAGTTTGGGCAGCGAGAGGCTGACACGATATATGAATATCGTCTTTACGATCAAATCACATTACGCCAGTAAAGAGGAAACAATAGGCGTTTTCCTCTTTTGATCGGCATCGGTACGATTGTATAAAAAATTTACAGGAGTTTACAGTTAAAGAAAACAATAAAAAATTTGAATGTCATTTTTGATGTGAGAATTCAGCTTAAAATAAAAAGAACGGTTTAATGGTAAAGATAAAAGTGGACAAACCAAACTCTCCTCCAAAACTGAAGAGCGTCTTTCTTTTCCATTTTTTTTTTTTTGTGCACTTTCTATATTTCCATCGTTACGCGAAAAACAGAATAGATATATGTGATGCTGGCATTTTAATAATGTTTTTGAGAGTTTGCCAAGAAAAAAAAAAAGAAAAGAAAAGCAAAAAGCGAAAAATGACCCACCGCGAATTCTGTGTTTAACGAGGAGAAAAAGAAAGGATCGTCATATGAAATGCAAATATTCAAGAGAAAGAAAAAAAAGGAACTATTGACAGAAAACACATCAAATAGAATCTATCTTGTAGTCGATATTCTAGGAATGGGGTCTTATTCCATATTTGGTATGGCTCAATTAATACATCGGGAAAGTAACACAGGGAGTACCATTTTGAAATGGTTTAAGTAGAAGTAACGAGTTCGACCTCTGTTTTCGCCAGTACGGCCAATTTCTGACAAATCTATAGGGGAAAAGTATAAACTCTTTATCCCCCACTTATGGATTAAATATTATCACCCCACTTATGGATTACATTTTATCATTGTTATTCTTCTTGTAAGACAGTTTTGGTATCAAATAACCCACGTAATTAAATGATATCAAATCGTATCAAATCGTATCAAATAACCCATATAATTAAATAATATAAAGTAAGTAAGTAAAGTTAGCGACCATAGTCGAGGGTGACCCGAAGAGTCCCTTTTCGATAGCTACTACACCAAGGTGTAGGGGAGGGCGCTACTCCATTCCCAGGATTGCTCCACTTTACCCTTGAACCGTACCTTATAATGCTGAGTGTTAAGCAAGGTGGTATCAAGTACCATTTTTAAAGTCTTTGGTAGGACTCGACCTGGGATTGAACCCAGGTCTCCCGGGCCCGTATCAAATAATATCAAATCTTATCAAATAACCCACGTAATTAGATAATATCAAATCGTATCAAATAACCCATGTAATTAAATAATATCAAATCGTATCAAATAATATCAAATCGTATCAAATAACCCATATAATTAAATAATATCAAATCGTATCAAATATTATAAAATCGTATCAAATAATATCAAATCGTATCAAATAACCCACGTAATTAAATAATTTCAAATCGTATCAAATAATATCAAATCGTATCAAATAACCCATGTAATTAAATAATATCAAATCGTATCAAATAATATCAAATCGTATCAAATAACCCATATAATTAAATAATATCAAATCGTATCAAATATTATAAAATCGTATCAAATAATATCAAATCGTATCAAATAACCCACGTAATTAAATAATTTCAAATCGTATCAAATAATATCAAATCGTATCGAATAACCCACGTAATTAAATAATATCAAATCGTATCAAATAATATCAAATCGTATCAAATAACCCACGTAATTAAATTAAAAAAATCATGTAAACTTTATTGATGGTTGGTTGGTTGGTTGTTTTGGTTTTACGGCATATCAACCCTTGTATGTAAATTAATGCCGCATTCATTTTTATACAAATATTCAGTTCTATTTCAAACAGTTCAGTTTAGCATGAGGACAGTATTAATTGTCAAAAACATTTCCATTCAGTTGAGTCAAACAGTTCTAATTCAAACAACTCAATTTTGCATAAGTATGCAGTTTACATATCAAAACAGTTGTATTTCAAGCAATTTAGTTTACCATATTTACGCAGTTTACATGTCAAAAAGAGTTCTATTTCAAGCAATTTAATTTAGCATGAGTACGCAGTTTAGTTCTAGTTGTCCCATAGATAGAACCCTATCAGGTATTACCATTCTGGGCTAGAGCAGACCAGTGAGCGATTGCCATGAAGTGGTGCAGTCAGTGTATTCTAAAGGTCCAGCCGACGGGGCAATAAAAAGTAAATACGAAAGATAGTCTTGTTTCAAATAAAAAAGATATTTGAAAAACTATTCGTACCCAGTCGGCTGGGGCTGTAGAATACACCGATTGCTTTTCTGCAGAGGGGTAAGACCCCCACACCAACAAGTGTCCTAGAAATGACACTAAACAATCTGATGGTGAGGTTCCAGCAGTGCTGGAGCTTTGGGGAATGCGAAGTACCCCTTCATAACCATCGCTCCCAGGTCCACTCTCCCCCGGCGCGATAGCACCTGCTGGGCCCTATGTATGGGTTAAATAGAACTCACGGCATACTTATGCTAAACTTAACTGTTTGACTAAACTGAATTGCTTGAAATAGAAATGTTTTTGACAAATAAACTGTTCTTACATTTAAACTGTGTGCTTATGCTAAACTGAATTGTTTGAAATTGAACTGTTTTTGACATTGAAACTGTACTTACACTAAACTGAATTATTATATATAGAACAGTTTTGACATTTTACTGCGTAAACAAAATCTGTTCTTAGGCTAAATTGAATTAGCTAAATTAGAACTGTTTGAATAAACTGAATAGTTTGAAATAGAACTGATTATTTACATAAAAATGGATTTGGTGTTAAATAACCTACAAGGGTTGGTATGCCATAAAACCCAACCAACCATATACACATTTAAAAAAACATTCTCTCATGTTTGACGTAGCTTGAATGTACTTTTCATATGAACGAATATAATAGATGCAATAATTTTGCTACGAGGAAAACAGATGGAGCAAAGGTTTAAAAGTGTTAATGGTTGGTGGTTGGTTATTTCTTGCAAACACCAATAACTTTTTTTTGCGTTAGTTGAAATGGAATGAATGATGAAAAAAGAGACAAAGAATCTAGTGGGGTTGTATAGAATCACCTTTATTATTCTAGAAGTTCGCAAATAAGCCTTGAAGGGGAAAGACATCTCTGAGCAATAGAACAGTTTCACTCCTACCCGGTTTCTGAGTTCTCACGTCTCGAGTCTCTTTTTGACGCCAGGAAGCCTGTTTTTTTCTCCGAACATGCTCGCTTTGTTGTTCCGGTCAGAGGCCTCCTGGGAGATTGTTATTTCTTTTCAGTTTATTTATATCATGTTAGTATTTTTATTTGTTTTTATTTTATTCGTCTTTTGTTATCATTTTTTATTTGTAATTGTCTTTAATTGGAATCATTTTGAGATGAGGCTTCTTAACTTGAGAATTAATTTTTATTTATTGCGGACTTTTTGTCCTCATCTAGGTAGTTGGACGTAAATCCATTTATTAATATAACCCACAGAAGCTTAGAAAATAAATTACAATAGGAGGATATTGTAAATACAATTATGACTGAAACAGAAAAAAAAAAGATTTCGGTTTCTTTGTTTAATGGAATATCAGCCTTTTTAGGTTATTTAATGCCAAAGCCATTCTCCTAGAAGAACAGTAGTGGTGCTATTTAACCCATAGCTGGGAGGATGCAGGGGTTCATACTTTCCCCAGGGTATTTGCCCGAAAGTGAACGTAATGGGGCGACTGGAGTTCGAACTTGCTTACTTCGATTTCGCAGTCCATCGCTTTAACCATTAAATCACGAGGACACCCGCTAAATTCAGAATGAGTATGATGAAGTAATCTAATACATGTGAAGGAAAGACATGTAATTGGATAGAAATAAATAAAGAAAACAGAATGAAAGACAATCAGAAAAAAAGAAGGAAAATAGAAAGAGAGATAAAGAAAATGAAAAAAACAACAAAAGAAAAGAAAAAAAAGGAAACAAAGATTACAGAAAAAGAAAAAGGAACGAAAAATAGAAAGAAAGAAAGAAAGAAAACGGCTAAAGTATTAAAAAATATATAGAAACGAAGAAAATAAAAAGATTACCTGAAGAGGTTTGGTTTGGTTGGTGGGTTTAATGGCATATCAACCTTTGTAGGTTATATAACGCCAAATCAATTTTTATGAAAATAGAACTGTTTCAAACAATTCAGTTTAGCATAAGTACGCAGTTTAAGTGTAAGTTCAGTTTAATTGTGAAAACATTTCTATTTCAAGCTATTCAGTTTAGTCAAGCAGTCCTAATTCAGCTAATTAAGTTTAGCATAAGTACAGATTTTCTTTACGCACAGTTAAATGTCAAAACATATATTAAACTATATTAAACAATTAAGTTTAGTGTAAGTACAGTTTCAAAATCAAAAAACAGTTCAATTTCAAATAATTCAGTTTAGCATAAGCACCCAGTTTAAATGTAAGTACGTCTTAATTGTTAAAAACATTTCTATTTCAAGCTATTCAGTTTAGTCAAATAGTTCTAATTCAAACAATTCAGTTTTGCAGTTAGTCCTATTTAACTCATAGATATGGCCCTATCAGGTGCTACCATTCCGGGGCAGAGTTGATCTGGGAGTATCGGCAATGAAGGGGTACTCTGCATTTCCCAAAGCTCCTGTATTACTGGAGCCTCATCGTCTGATTGTTTAATGTCATACACAGGACACTCTTTAGGAGGAGTCTTAACTTACTGCAGATATGCACTTATAGTATTCAACAACTCCAGCCGACTGGGCCAATATCAACCGGTCAAGTGTAATTTTATGCTTAGAGGTTAAAGAATCGCGTACTTTTGACGTTTATTTTTTACATTTTTCGTGTAGTTGTTGATGTCAAGTTTCATATTTGCAATTAGTTAGATAACAGGTATTTCTATTAATTACAAACAACGTGCACACAGTTGTATAGTTTCGAATGTTTCTATCAAATACAAATAATTTATATATAATTTCATGATTTAAAGTAATTATTTTCATCTAATAATAAGAATTTGTTTGCAAAATCCTGTATGTTTTCATACAGGAGAACTGAAAAGGTGTGTAAAGTGAGAGCTCCAGTATCACTGGAACCTCACCTTCAGACTGTTTAGTGTCATATACAGGACACTCATTGGGAGTGAGGTCTTACCCTTCTGCAGAGGGGTAGTCGGCGTATTCTACAGCCCCAGCCGACTGGGCAATACCTGAAGAGAGAAAAAGTAAAAAGGAAGAAAATATAAATGGAAAGAAATAAAATCAGCAATAAGAAAAATACACAGTGAAAATGAACAAACGATAATAGAAGGAAAGAAAAAAGAAAAAAACCCAGAAAGAATGGAAACAGAAAAATAGAAAAGAGAAAGAAAGAAGAAAAAGAAAGAAAAAGAAAAAGAAAGAAAAAAGGAAAGAAAACAGAAAAAATACAAAAAGAGATAATAAAATAAAAAGAAAAGAGAAAGAACGAAAGGAAACAGAAGAAAAACCGAAAAATAGAACAAAAAGAAAGGAAAAAAAAAAAAAGAATGTCGAAAGAGAAAAAATTGAAGGAAGAAAAATAGAAAGAAAGAAGGAAACTGAAAGAAAGAAAAAAAAAGAAAAATGAAACTGAAGAAAAGAAAAAAGAAAAATGGAAAAGAAGAAAATACAAAAAAGAAAACTGGAAAAGAAGAAAATACAAAAAAGAAAACCGGAAAGAAAGAAAATAAAAAAGACGAATGAAAATAAATAAAATAAAGAAAAGAAGAAAGAAAGAAAACAGACAGAAATAAAATAAAAATCAGAGATGGAAAGGAAGAAAATAATAATAATAATGGAAAGAAAACGAAAAAAATGGCAAAGAAAAACGGAAAGAAGGAAAAAATCGGAAATAAAGAAAAGAAAAGAAGAAAGCCCTAATGAAGAAAAAAAAAAGATAAACGAAAAGAAAATAAACTGGAAAATAAAAAGGAAAACGAAAAGAAAGAAAATGAAAGAAAAAAAACGGAAGGAAAAGAAAAATACCAGAAAAAAAAAAGAAAATGTCAAGAGTGAAAATAAAAAATAAACGGAAAGAAGAAAAAAGAAAAAAAAACTGAAATAAACAAAATAAAATAGAACAGAAAAAAAAAAGAAGTGAGAAAAGAAAATGAAATTGAACAATAAAAATAAACAAAATAAAAACGAAAACAGAAGAAAAAAATGTAAAAAGAAAAATAAGAAGAAAGAAAAATAAAAAGAAAAAACGAACAAAAACGGAAAGAAATATAGAAGGAAAGAAACTAAAAAAAAAACACGAATAAAAAGAAAAAACAAAAAAGAGCTAAGACAAGAGATAAGATGTTTGAAAAAAAAAACAAAAACAACGAATTGGAACAAGCAACATCCGTCCCAGAGGGCAAGAAAATAATCTACATAACAGCAAGACTCTTATCAAACCCTGCTGCTTGATCAAAAGAATATTCTCTTATTTCTCAATTGACTGACGTAGTTCTGATATTCTTTGGCGTTTACTTCTGAACAAATATGTTTTTAAAAAAAAGTAAATAAAAGAGAGAGAGACAGAGAGAGAGAGTGTGTGAGAGAGAGAGAGAGAAAGAATTTGTGTATGCATTTTGTGTGTGTGTGTGTGTGTGTGTGTGTGTGTGTGTGTGAATACGTCCAAAAGATGTCAATGTCGGGTTCGCGGCAGAAAGGGTTTGGATGGGTTGCCACTTACTTAACGTGCTTCTTTGTGACTTCAAAGATTTTTTGTCGGCCATCTAACGATTATAGTCAGATTAAGGTCTCAATAAAATAAATCTGATATTTATCTTCTTCGTAAAACGAAAAAAATGTGCATTAAGATCTGTATAATTGATCACTTACAAATCTATCTATCTATCTATCTATCTATCTATCTATCTATCTATCTATCTATCTCCTCCCTATCTATTTTCTTTCTTTCTCTCTCTCTCTCTCTCTCTCTCTCTGTATATATATATATATATATGTCTGTTCAACTCATTCTGTCTCTCTCTCTCTATATATATATAGAGAGAGAGAGAGAGACGGATAGACAGACAGACCTACAGAAAGAGAGAAAGAGAGACTGAGAGAAAGACAGAGAGAGAGAGAGAGAGAGAGAGAGAGAAAGAGAATAAGAGTTATATATGAAAGGACTGGTATATATATATATATATATATATATATATATATGACTGTGTGTGTGTATGTTCATATCTCTCTTTCTCTCTCTCTCTCTCTCTCTCTCTCTCTCTCTCTCAATATATATATATATATATATATATATATATATATATATTTGCTCCTGTCATCTCAACAATTACCCATCTATATTGTGAACTATTTTATATCCAAGTCCTGAAAATGGTTATTATAACCGAAACGTTAACGTCGACTTCACATCATGATATATTCACCTATTTGGATTATATTTTTTCCTGCTACCTTCATACTGTCGGATTTTATCCATACTTACTTTCATATATATATATATATATATATATATATATATATATATATATATATATATATATATATATGTATGTGTGTGTGTTTTCATACCTGTCAATCCATCTATTTACCTTTCTCTTCGTCTCTCTCTCTCTCACTCTCTCTCTCTCTCTCTCTAGATTTCTCTGCCTCTCTATCTAGATTTCTCAATGTGCTTGTGGATAGATAGATAGATAGATAGATAGATAGATAGATAGATAGATAGATAGATACTAATCTGTTACTATTTATCTCTGTCAATATCTATCACACTCATATACACATATATATATTGAAGTATATATGTGTGTGTATAAGTGTGACAATTATTATTGCTAAACTAAGAAAAGATTCACTCCTCCACACAATCACTGGAAAGAAATTATTGAACTAGCCCCCCCCAAAAAAAAACCGTCACTTAATGTCATGTTGCTGTAAGGTTTGGTTTGTTGGGTTTTATGGCATATCAACCTTTGTAGGTTATTTAACGCCGAATCCATTTTTATGTTAAATAATCTGTTCTATTGAAAACAGTTCAGTTTAGCATAAGTACACAGTTTAATTGTCAAAAACATTTCCATTTCAAACTATTCACGCAGTTATATGTAATAATTCAGTTAAGTATAAATACAGTTTTAATGTCGAAAAAACAGTTCTATTTGAAATGATTCAGTTAAGCATCATCACGCAGTTTAAGTGTAAGTACGGTTTAATTGTCAAAAACGTTTCTATTTCAAGCTATTCAGTTTACTCAATTCATTTTAGAATAAGTATGCTGTTAGTTCTATTTAACCCATAGATAGGGTCCTATCAGGTGCTACCACTCAGAGGTGCAGTCAGTGTATTCTACAGCCCCAGCTGACGGGGCAATACACAGATTTAAATGTCAGACAGTTTTATTTCAGATAATTCAGTTCAGCATAAGTACACAGTTTAGACGTCAAAAACAGTTCTATTACGAGCAATTCAGTTCAGCATAAGTACGCAGTTCCAATGTTAAAACAGTTCTTTTTTAAACAATTCAGTTTAGCATAAATAGGCAGTTTAAATTCAAAAATGAGTCTAGTGAAAGAAACACGGTTTTGTTCTATTTAACCCATAGATATGACCCTTATCAGGTGCTACCACTCCGGGCCAGAGTGGCCCTGGGAGCGATGGTACTCTGCATTTCGTAAAGCTCCAGCACTGCTGGAACCTCACCATCAGATTGTTTAGTGTCATACCCAGGACACTCGTTTGGGGGGGGGGTCTTACCCCTCTGCAGAGGTGCAGTCAGTATATTCTACAGCCCCAGCTGACTGGGCAATGAGTAAACTATTAACAAATAATAAGTGTAATATTATTTTTTAAACAACTGAAATTCTCTTTTTCATAAACTTTTCTTGAAACAAACAAACTTAAATTATTAAAATTAATGGTTTCATTTCTTTATCAATATTAATTGACACAAATATTACATAAAAACTACATTGATACTTCTTAATTACTTCAGGGATCATCATCAACATCATGTCAGAGCTCTCCCTTACTCTCTTTCGCCCCCCGTCTTTATTGTGTGTCCCTCCTGGGAGGTCTTCCAGGTACATCCTGTATCGGCACAATGCTGTTGTATATAGGTTCGAGCTGGTCGTCTAACCTTTGCTCGTCCATGTTAAGAGGTCCACAAGAGTATATCGCTTATGAGTTCGTCCTTACTTCTCCAGCAATGTCCTATATGTCTGGTTCGTCTAACTTGGATAGTTTTCGTAATGGGTGGCTGGTGGACGTACAACTGCTTATTTGTGGGTTGTTGCCTTCAGGGATAAAGTTCATTACATTTCCACGATTATTTTTAAAAATGGCCTTAACTTTCAGGAATGAGAATAAATAAATTTACTTTGGTAGATGAAGTCTTTTGAGATGATCATGTTTTTGGTGAAATTCACACATTGATTTTTTAATTGATTTTAGATCCGAACTGTTCACTGGTCTTATCATTAATTTTATCTGCTTTTCTTTAAAAAAAAAAAAACCCAAAAAAACAATTTAATTCTCTTTTTCTATGTGGTTTGATTTGATTTCTTTGCCTAATGAAATATCAAATGTGGTAGGTTATTTAATGCCAAAACCATCCTCGTCGAAGAATATGGCCCAGTCAGCAGGAGCTGAAGAATACGACAACTGCATCACTGCAGAGGGGTTACTCCCTCAGTGAGTGTCCTGGATATGACACTAAACAATCTGATGGTGAGGCCCCAGTAATACTGAAGCTTTGGGAAATGAGGAGTATCCTTTCATTGCCAGTGCTCAGACTCGGAGTGGTAGCACCTGATAGGGTACAGTGTATGAGTCAAATAGTACTTAAAAGTCTTCTTATGCCAAACTATTTTGTTTGAAGTAGAACTGTTTATATGTATAAAAATGGATTTGGCATATTATCATCATCATCATCATATCGCGCTGGTAGCACGGATATCCCTGACCCTCTCTCGCCACTCCTCCCTATCGTTCATTGCCCTAGGTAGGTCTTCAGGACAACATCCTGTATCCTCACATAGCTACTGAATGTATGTTCGTGCTGGTCGTCCTGCTTTTGCGCGGCCATGTGTGGGGATCCATAAGAGTACATCTCTTATGAGTTCGTCCCTACTTCTCCAGCAATGTCCTGCATGTCTGGTTCTTCAAACTTGAATAGTTTTCGTGATAGGGGGATGGTGGCCGTACAGTTGGTGTCTTGTGGGGTGTTGCTGCTAGGACTTGTTCAGGATTGCACGCAACATTCTTGTGTAATTGCCATCTAGCTTCTTCTCCAGCCGTTTTGTTAGCGTCCATGTAGTGCATCCATATAGCAGTATCGATGTGACCGCTGCCTGGAAGAAACTGCGTTTCATTTTATCGGTTAGGTCTGATTTCAATATAATTGATAGCCTATTGATAGCTGTCCATGCTTTCGTTAACCTCGTTTCGATGTCCTTTTCTGTTGATTCGACGCTGCTTCCTAGGTAAGTGAATTTGTCTACTAGTTTAAGAGGGGTTCCTTCTAGAGTGGAGATGTCCCTCGTTTGGTTATAGCACATATATTCCGTTTTGTGTGCATTAACATAGAGGCCTATGCTTGCTGCTGCTCGTTCCAAACTATGCAGAAGTGTTTCGGTTTGGTTGGGTGTATTTGCCAGTATCGCTATGTCATCGGCGTAGTCGGCGTCGGTAATTGTTGTTGCGGGGTACCTTTTGCTTCTTTTCTTCGTCAGTTCGAAGCCATTCTCTTTGATTTTGTCAATCGATACCAAACCAAACCAAACCAAACTAATCGTCAAAGAATAATAATGATACGATATAACATATCACTGCGAGAATTAAGGTTTTCAATAACTTTCAGAAGGGTATTAGTTCGAAATGTTGTATATCCATAATACAACTATACATAATACATGCGGAAACATATTCATAAATTATATACGAACTTCAATGAACGAACGAACACACTTCTTTATAAAAATATACTTCTCACACTTTATTCGAAAGGGTTGATGTTGGTACTATTTACCCAACCCCTCCGCTCGGGCAGGATATGACACAAGGTCAATTTATTAAGCGGAGTTTAACAGGTTTGAATTCAGAGTTTTCTTTCTCCTAGACTTGTTGCCTAACCAAGGCTGAAGAACCTAGTCTGTCCTACTATTTACCCATAGCTGGAAGGAGAAATGGGGGTTCATACCTTTCCCAAGGGTATTTGCCCGAAAGTGAACGTAATAGCGCGACTGGAGTACGAACTCGCGTACTACGATTCCGAAGTCCATCGCTTTAACCATTACACCAGGAGGTTGATGTATGTTGTGTGCGAAAGTTGAGTTGGGGACGGGGACTGACTGCCACACATTGACCCAAAGTTCTTCAGACTGTAGCAACACTTCTTTCAGTTTCTGGCAGGGCTGCTCAATTGTGGGTCACTGAGGGCCCAAGCCCTCTGTCTGGAGCTGGTACTCACTCCATCCTATCTCCAACAGGAACTGGAACTGAACTGACTCGAACTCGAACTCGAACTGACTAACTCAAGTCTTCTGTGGCACCTGGTTATATAATTGTTTGACGTACACCTGCTTCCTGTTGGCGTACACATCTGCATCGAATTCAACCACGTCCACAGGTCAAAGTGACTTTCCGATATCTTTGACCGGATGCACCTGTTTCGCTATTCTTCCGCTTGTTTACACAGGAGCATCTCTTGATTGACGGCTCGGTCGAGGGTCAATATATTACAGAAAGTGAACATAATGGTGAGCGTGAAGATTGAACTAGCATCTGGGGAATAACTTTACAGGACTCTCCCTTACTTTTTTTTTGGGAGAAGACGCATTATTATATCTTTGCGTAGATATATTTTTATAGGGTGTTGGTGATAGACCAGCACCCCCTAATTTAGAAGTTGGAGTTTTTCCTTCTCCTAAACGGGTTAACTAACCAAACCCAGAGAGTTCCAGAAATGGAAGAGAAATGTTCATGCCTTTCAGGAAAGGAATTATTCCGAAAGAAAACCACAAACTACCTTTGAACTTAACTCCTTGCGTTCACTTCCTAATAAGTTATATATATATATATATATATATATACACTGATGACTTCTGATAGAACGAAACAGATCTGTCTGTGGATGACTATATATATATATGTGTGTGTGTGTGTGTGACTACCGAGTTAGAAAAAATCTACCATGGTTTCATCTACACAGATAATCAGGGAATATTTTAACCAACCTGGTAGATTTTTTAAGCGCTATAGGCATTTATATTTCGTTGTACCTAGTGTATTGAGGATTCTTATGCTTAGTTTAAGGAATTGTGTCGGAGTTTTTGTTTGTTTCGACTAGACATGTGTTATCAGTTGATTGCTTTCAAGTAGCATTATATATTTTTTGTCTTTTCCTTTTTTATGGATTTTTTTTTTTGCGGATATCAGTTTGGGTAATCTCTGTTTATTTGCTATTTTACTATTTGCAATTTTTCACACCATCAGTATATATATATATATATATATATATATATATATATATATATATATATGGGTAATATTCGGTCAGGTTAAAAAGTTTGGAGTAATTCCCTCAGGACAAGAAAATCATTCAAGAGCTGAACATTTAGATTTTCCTGGTAGAGAGCTCAATGTAATTTATTACAGAGCAATATTTCTTTAAGAAAAAAAGCTTAGACCGGTTAATTCATGATTATAAATTTATTTCGATCCCGTATTTTCAGTTTCTGGTGTGAACCAAAAACATGAAGAAAAAAAATTTTAAAAATTATATATATATATATATATATATATGTATACGTGGTGCATTCAATAGGTTTCCAGACTTTTTTGTACAGGCATTTAAACTTATTGAAGACTCTTGAAAATTCAGTATGTTATTGCTATACATGTTATGAGATGACTGGCCAATTTTTCTAATTTCAAGTTCAAATGAACAGCTACAGCAGCAATTCGAATTCACCCTACTAAAGCCTGATTGTCACAGCAAGTGAATTTCAAAAACGCAATCTGGACGTGACGACACTTTAGAAGAATAAGATGCAATAAAATTCTGTTTTAAACTTCGGAAAAAATACCACAGAAACGTATGGAATGCTTCAGACAAATGTTGGACCATCTTGCATGAATAGAGCATCAGTTAATAGTGGCATAAGAGATTAAAGGAAGGCAGGGAGTCTGTGAGGGATGATGAGAGGTATGGAAGGAGTAAGGAAGTCAGAACACCTGAGTTGATTGGCCAAAAGCTTAGGGTTAGGGTTTAGGGTTACTATGTTGAGGTTTTAAGGGAGTTCAGGAAGAGATTCCGACGGAAGGAGCCTGCACTCTTCAAATTGGGTCAGTGGCATTCCCACCAGGACAATGCGCCAGTCCACAACTCCATCCTTGTCACAGACTATTTGACCAAGATGGGCATCAAGACAGTTCCTCAGCCAACCTATAGTCCAGACTTTGCGCCATGTGACTTTTGGTTATTCCCTAAGCTCAGAGGCTGTCATTATGAGACAATTGAGGAGATGAAAGAAGCTGTGATAAAGGTCATTGACACACTCACACAAGAAGACTCCCATAGGGCCTTCCAGAAGTTGATGGAACGGTATGACAAGTGCATTGCAGCCGGAAGAGATTATTTCGATGGGGACAAGAGTTTCATGTGTGTACTATCAATAAAAGTGTCCATACGAAAAATAGTCTGGAAACTTATTTAATGATCCTCATATATATATATATATATATATATATATATATATATATATATATGGTTAGTGTCATGAGACTAAGAGTTTGTGATATTCTTATTTAGAACCTATGAGAAACTTCATGAGATTCCACAAGTGTACTTAATGTATGACTTTTAGTATATAGATCTATCAGGATATATATATATATATATATATTGTCATCCACAGACAGGCTTTATCGTTGTATCACAATTCACCAGTGTGGCTAGACACGCAGGACGCTTCAAACTTGGATCGAAACCCGCCCAACGTTATGTTAGACTTAGTATCTCACCGCTCAGGCA
>CAUZXS010003687.1:0-75000 GCA_963585895.1 Sepioteuthis lessoniana
ATCTTTGTACGGATTGTGAGGATTTTCTAATTACGTTTTTTTTTTACACCACCAAGTTGAAGAACCACTTTAAAACTAAGTAATAATGTTTATTCATTTTAATTAAATAAGAATAATTATTTCAATAAAACAAGTAATTTATTAATTTTTCTCTTGAATTTTAGAATGTTAGTCATATATAATCAGTATCATCTGGTCGCAATATAGCTCCCAGCTGATTTTTTTGTCTATGAAACTTTTCCGCTGAATTTCACTTTCCATTGTTCAAAACGAAAATTTAGCATTTAAACCAACACCTGAGACGAATAGTTAATTTTTCAGGCGTTTATAGAAGATAAACTAATTCTATTCAATCACACACACACACACACACACACCCACACACACACACACACACACACACACACATATATATATATATATATATATATAAATATGTATATATATATATATATATATATACATGTGTGTGTTTGTGTGTCTACTGTTTTTGTGTACCTATACTTTGAGTAGACTATTTTAAAACCTGTAATTGACGAGAATAATGTTGCTGGAAATAAAACCTTAATGCTGATTAACTACTGCGTACATTACTGTATTAATGGAAATTCTTATAATTAGATTATTGAACCGAAATGGAACGTTTGTTTTAATTAATAAAAATATAACATTTTGTCATTAGATGACTAAATTGATATTGTAGATCTTTGAGTGTCTTGAGAAGTAGTAAATTTCCCCAGGTATCACGCTAAGATGCAATTATTTGGCTTTTATGCAAAGTGGACAGTTTTCGTTGACTTAGAATTTCACTAACATTATTCATCTTGTCGATTTTATCTTTTCAATAACTGTCAAATTTCGAGTTATCCTAAGAGAAAATAAAAGAAGAATCTTAAATAAATATGAATTCTTTTATTAATATTTTTTGTAAATATTGTTCTTTCTATTAAAAACAAAACAAAACTTTTTACACTTATTAAACCTTCCGGTGTTCCGTAACTAGCATTTCCATTTCTAAGCTAATGCAACTACACAGCGTATTATAATTCGAAGATTGATAATATGTTCATGCGAAGTTAGACATAAATTACATCAGGTTACTTAGATTGTATAGAACATCCTGTTTACACATTTTAAAGTTAATATGTGGGAATATGTCCGCAGCTCATACATCACTGGCTTCATAATCATGGGTCCCCACATCATACTGCAAGTTCTCTATAGGCTGAGACGGTCTCCAGTGATAGAAAAAGGTGAAAACAAAAAGCAGAATAAATGTTGTTTAACACAAGAGGAGGTGTGTGCAACTCTTCGCAAAATGACGGTTTGTGGAGTCGTCACTTTTGCTTCAGAGGGGGTTAGTGAAATTCTCTTAAATAAAACTAAAGCTGACTGCTAGTTTTCGAGCTTGACGTCACTCCTGGTGTCTATCTTCTCAACTTAAGTGCCTGTCACTCAGTCTCTATTTTCCATTCTCTAATCCGATCTGTATCAGTTCTGTGGTTCCCTCTACTCCGTATCTGTTCTGTTCTATCCAGTCAATTCTCTCAGCTCATCTTTGTATCTGTTTAATGGTCCCCTCTTTGCTGTATCTATTCTCTCTTGTATGCAGAGGTGAATATCCCAAACTTGCGGCTTTTTGGGAACCTATAGACTGGCCAAAAAAATATCTCCAAGTGACCTTAAAACAAGGGCTACTAAAATCATTTAAGTCACCGCTCCCCTTTTATCTGACCATCTCCACTTACATCCACAGAAGCACGAATATTTATTATATTTGTATGAAATATTTTACCCTGTCTTCTCACAACGGTAATATTTGGCATCTCTATTTAGGATCAAATCCAAGTATTGATTTATTGAATGATTAATTTATTTTTTACGGCATGTCAATCCATCTAGGGTGATATCATACTTTGCAGTGAAGAAATAACATATGTTTCTATATACATTATTTATTGTAGATTATTAAGTTTTTTGAACACGGATATATGATATCAGGTATTATTGCGTGCTGTCTTTAACAAATCATGGAAGCAGGATCTCACAAAATAGCTACTGTAAGGCTCCTTGTCTCCCATCATACGAGCAATAAAATGTAGACGAACAAGATATGCTGAGCTCGACTGGAAATATGAATACACCGACGTTTGTAAATAAAAACGTACTCACATCATTTGAGTGAGGAAACTGGATGCCGTCTTGAGGACCTACATGGAGATATAGTGAAAAAGATTCTACGGAACTCATGCTATCAGCAAGATTTGATTATTATGATTCCTATCTAATACAAATTATTTGCAAACAAATCTACTTTATTCATAGATGGGACTATAAGAAGTACTACGAGTCAGAATAAGGGCGGACCCGGGTGTAATAGTAGTGAAGTAGTGTACCAAACGTCAAAGAGTTCCATAACTGAAGCCTTCAAATAAAAACGAGTTCTCTCATTATTCCAACACTTTGCTTACAATTCTGGCAGAGTTTAATGATGATGTTGCTAAAATAATTTCAACTTTTTTTAGTCCTCTAATAATAAATTTCAGATCTTCTCCGAGTTCTCTAAAAATTAATGAGATGATTGTCATTTTCACTTTTACCAATTTGTTTATATCTCTGGAACGATCCATATATATCCGACTATGTTTTTAGCTCTCTTTCCATTCCATTGTGATGTCTTGCAGAATTGCGGTTGACACGGATATTTACATTTTGTTTTCACTGAGAAAATCAGGATTGCTGATTCGGATTTTGAGATACTTCTCAGTTCCTTACTTCAAGTTAATTTGTCATTCTTTAAAGAAAAAATCAACTTTATTCTTTGATAGTTTTTATGCATCTATGATTTTAACAATCGTAATATTTATCATTAACCTAGTTCCTGAAAAAAATATCCAGAATCAGAGTGGACTGTATATACTTTTAAAATGATCAAAGTGTTCTTTCACGGCATTTCAGCCAATGATTCGAGTGTTGTATCTGTTCTACTTTACCCTCAGCCCTTATCTGAAATTTGAACAGGACGCGATAATAAACTAGACCATCCTGGTCCCGGGGATACGGTACCTTTCCGCTGCAATATAAGAGAGGATCGGGGTATTTTAGCGTTTATGTTACACGGACTGCAGGAACTGTACAATTTTATCTTTAACCACTGGTAAATAGCTGCCTTAAAAGATCATATGATGCATTTGATTTTTGGAAAAATGAATACATAGAATCAGAGAGTAGCAATATGTGTTCGTGGAAACTAAATAAGGGACATATGTTTGGTTATTGGTTTTTTTCCGATTTTTTTTAGTTTTGATTGTAATTTGAATATACGTTTTACTTAGTCTTTTAAATTGTTTATAAGTCATATTGATAAATCTAAGATAATGCTGTTTGTATTCCCAGTAAATAGGTTAGGAGTACGTGGTGTAATGACTATCGTCGTAGGAATTGGACACGGCAACACGAGTTCAAAACCTGGACGAGACTGATTGCATTTCTCATAGCACTAATACCCTTGGGAAAGGTTTGAATCCAATTATTCTCCCTCCAGCTATGGGTAAATAGTAGGACAGACTGGGTTCTTCAGCCTTGGGGAGGCAACTAGTCTAGGAGAAGGAAAACTGTGAATTCAATCCTGTTAAACTCCGCTTAAAAAATTGACATGATGATGATGATGATGATGTTGACGATTATGTCTACATGTGAGCGAATGACGTTTGTTGTTGGTTTATATTTACATTTTTTTTGTGTATTTGTTTCTTAAGAGGTTTTTTTGGCGCAGGGTTTTATCTAATACGATTAATGTTCTGATTGATCTATTGGAGACATATATGGCGGTAAGTGGTACTATTACTTCTGGTCAGAGCAGACCAGGGAGTATTAATAAAGAAGGAGTACTCCAACTCGCCAGAGTGCCATAACAGGAGCATCGTCACTAAATACAATTTAGATTTGGTTTGTTTTCTTCATTAAAGGGCATATTAATCTTCATAGGTTATTTAATGCCAAATTCATTTTCACAGAAGAACAGTCGTAGTAAGTAAAGTTAGCGACCATAGTCGAGGGTGACCCGAAGGCTCCCTTTTCGATAGCTACTACACCAAGGTGTAGGGGAGGGCGCTACTCATGGCGAGTAAGCGGATTTCATATTTTTTCAAATGGAATTTGTCCGAAAGTGAACGCAATCCCGTGATTGGAGTTCGAATTTGCTGACTACTATTTTGTAGTCCAAAGCGTTAGCCTCTACATCAAGGGAAATCCCTCTAAATGCAATTTAGTATCATGCTCAGGAGCCTCCCCTCTTTTTGTGGGTGGAGGTTTTAACCATCTGCTTGGGATATTGTAAGTGTATTCAAACCTAAACGATAGGAAAACTGGTTTTAGTGGTCTGAACTAGTGAAACAACACTTGTTTAAATCATCGTTTTTATTTAAATGTTTCAAGTACATTTATCTATAATTATCTTCTAGACATAAAATAGCGGAGAGACTCTATGATGTTGTTGTTAACAATCTGGATTGTGACGTTGTAGCATGTAAGTTTGAACTTCAGTTGCGCTATTACGTTCACTTTCGGACTAATATTTTTGCGAAAAGTATGAATCCCCTAATCCCTCTAGGTATGGGTGAAGTAGTACTATTACTACTCTGATTTTGGAATGGCTTTGTCTTTAAATAACGCTAGGAGGCTTATATCCCATTAAATAAAGAAAGTAAACGACTCTCCTTAATACGATGCTTTTCAAAAACGCTGAACTAACGGCTGTCTCAAAATACATGCAACCCGATTATATGCAAATGATTTATTACTGAGACAAGTCCAGTGGCCGTCATAGGGTTCACGTCCGCTAAAAAAATCTATCCTTTAAACTTGAGACATTAAATTAACGTATTTTCTATTGTTATAGTACATTATTTTCAAATCCGAAACAAAAAAGAAAATAACATTATTATAGGTAGAGTTATTAGCAGTCATATGGGTTTCATATATATGGAGACACCCTTTACAAATAACCATTGTATTTTGATTAGAATTTGTTGCCGTTTCTCGTAGACAACTTATATCAAATAACACTAAAGAGAAGACATGACGAAGTGTCTAATCGACACTTCTGAGCCCTCAAAAACACAAAGGTTAATAGAACGATGCAATCAGGGTTCACAAATAAAGAATTTAGAATGAGAAACAATAGAATCGTTTATAACTCCGTTTTATTATCTGCAATGGACTCTATGTCTACATTCGTTTGGCTTACAACAAATTGTTTTGCCGAGGCTCAAATTTGTTCTTGGCAAAGAACACTTGTACTTTAGTATCGAGGGAGTTGCCATAGTGAACGCGGACAATTTAATTGGTCGAAATTACACCGAAAAGATTAGTATAAGAAAACTTAGGAGGTTTTTTTTTCCCTTGATAAATCATCCCTTTTCTTCCGGGAAACAGTGAAATCACTAATAGACGAATAATCGGATACTCTGACACAATCTCTTCACCCAAAGAATATATATATATATATATATATATATATATATATATATATATATATATATATATATATAAGATGACCCGTAAACCTCTTGGGTTTATTTTGTAATAGCGGTCCGAGATGGCATTGATCTTTCTCTTTAGGAACGAGTGAAGGATTCTTATTAGCTTTCTTTAGTTATTATTAATGATAATCAGCGTGAATTCAGACATCAAACTTATCATTCGACTGTAATTAGGACTGGGAGTTACTACATTCCTTAAGTGAATTGTTTAAAAAGAATTCTGCTTAGATGCATGGTTTTTCTTATTTAAAGTTACATAATTACATAAAGACATAATCTGAGGCTTGTTTATCGTAAAACTTATTTTGGTAGGAGTTGAACTCGGTATCTCAAACTCAAATTCTAAAAGAGACAATGTTTAACTCGTATTAACGCCCTTGGGAAAGTCATGAGTCAATTTCTCCCTGCAATGAGTGAAGAGTAGTTAAAACTATGTTCTTTAGCTTTGGTAGTCAATTGGTATAGTATAATACAATGGCCGAGGGATTTCGTTTTATGCCTTTGGGTTTGGTTAGGCTGAGAACCTTTCATGGGTTACTTAGGTGCAACATTAACGCAGGTATTCACGCGCGTGCGCGGAGCGAACGGGTCACTCAGAGATGTCACAATAGCTCAGATGGGAAACGGGGCTACAGAGTGCGGGTGAACTCACGTACCGGAAGCGCGCGGAGGATTTGGGGGATTTTGAAAAAGTCAGTTAGTTGAG
The DNA here is from genome assembly GCA_963585895.1 of Sepioteuthis lessoniana. Lineage (NCBI taxonomy): Eukaryota > Metazoa > Mollusca > Cephalopoda > Myopsida > Loliginidae > Sepioteuthis > Sepioteuthis lessoniana. Next base: position 6,250 of record CAUZXS010003687.1, read on the forward strand.
TTGAGTCCTGCCTCGGGAGAAGACGGTTGACTTTCTCTTGCTTGCGGAGGCTTTGGGCAGGTGTCGCACGAGATGGTGGTGGTGGTGATGGTGGGGGGGCTGAGGAAAAAGCCAGAATAGAAAGAATGTGTATCTCTCACTTTATGTCGAAGAACTAAACTCAAAGGTAATAAAAAGTTTCGTACTTGAACTAAGAAGTCGTAAGTGTTTTTCGTGTTTCGAGATTCCTAAGTTCTATTTATATATGTACGTTTCACACATACTTATGTATGGCTATGCTACAATAGGAGAAAGTAATCTCTGAATTGAATAAAGCTCTACTCAGCTTAAGAAATGACTTTGTGTCGCATTCTGTCCGTGGACAAAATGTCGGGTAAATAAATGCATAATGAAATGACGAGAACTTTAGAAATACATACATACATACATACATACGCGTAATCTCAGACAGACATAGACACACATACATAGACAGACAACCGGAAAGGAATACTAGATCCGGCAGAAAGGTTTTCGAAGTTTAAATTTGCCGCCACTCAGATCATAGTAGAGGTAAACGGGTTGGGTGGTATACCAATTCAGTTGCCATCATGACGTGAAATGGTAAACATCGTGCGTTTGTAATAGGAACTTATTTGTTCTGACATAGTTTCTTTCAAGGCGTTTCATCTCAACATTGAGGAGAACTTGTGGTCAGCTCGTTCACTAGATCTCTCTCCTTGTGATTGCTTCCTCTGCAGATACCTGATGTCTTAATTCTAAATGTATGCCGTTGACAACTGATGAACTTGAATATCTTATTTGTTACATTTCTAATAAAGAAAGTGATAGTAATAATAAAACTAAATGGAAAATATAGTTCTTCCTTACAATAGAATTAAAATTTGAATAGAATCTGTATTGCCTTTTTTATTCTTGTGTTCACTTAAATAGATCATTTCATCGGACTCCGTATTTAGGGAGCTAATATAAGCTCATCTTTAATACAGAAGAGTGATTTCAGTCCTTATTGTGCTAGAGAAAGCTAGACGTAGTACAGGCCTGCAATATAATGATGTTATTTCATTGATTTACTTTAGTGTGGTGCAAGGCTCGGAATATAATCTCATTTATAATGATCTGCTGGCCAATCACCTTAACCATTATCCCTTGCAAAGTGTGACTCATCTCTCAAACTAATTTCAAAGTAGTAAACTTGATCTTACTTGAGTTAAGTATAATTCATACATTAAAAATAAAGTTTAATTTTTATTTGTTTTTATTTATTTGTCTTTCTTTATTTTACAGGTCCATATCCGGGCGGATAGTCGGTACTGGATGGTGGTTCTTTACTTTGATCATAATTTCCTCTTACACCGCCAACTTAGCAGCTTTCCTCACCATTGAACGTCTTCTTCCTCCCATTAATTCTGCCAAAGATTTGGTAGAACAGAAAAAAATCCAGTATGGTACCATAAAATCCGGCTCTACTAAAGAATTTTTCAAGGTAAGCGTAAAAAAAATTGCTTTATTATTCACTTTTATCATGACCCTGTTGCGAACATAATGGTTAATTGTTCTCAGAGTATTTGGTTCCAAAAGAATTATTAAACGATCAGGTGTGTTGATCTTTTGAAATAATTTTAAAAAAAGTTTATATTACAAATATTCAGGCTCTCGTTTGTCAGGGTCAATGGCAGTCCCTGATCCTGGATCTTTGATGCGTCCCAAAGTAATGTGCTTATAGGAATGGGCAAGTTTTTCAATCTACTCCCACGTACGGGGAAAGTTTCCCACATGAACGCCGACCTACTATTGTTATATAATTGCGGAAGGATTTTTTTTTATATTATCATTTTTCATTTTATATATCTTTCGGTTTAGTTAGGCTTAGAACCTTTCGGCTAAGTGCATGGGTAGGTGCAGACATTAACGCAGGTGTTCCCGTGCTCGCGGAGAAGATGTGACAATCACAGATGTCACAATAAAACCCCCAGATAGGAAATGAAATTGGGGATATGAACGACGTCAGGCCTGGAAGCGATGGGCTGGGATTCTTAGTGATTTGGAATAAAAGCAGTGAGTTTAGATTTGGACTTAGACGAAGCGAGTTGATTTTTCGGACCTGGGTGAGGCTAGTCCAGTTATGGACTGCGGGGTGCGCACGCACGTTGGTTGAGTCAGTGAGTTGAGAGCTGACGATTGATGAACAGTCAGCATAGAAAAATTGTTTCTCTCTCATTGTGTCGAAAACCTAAACTTAAAGAAGGTAATAAAAGTTTCGTACCTGAACCAAGAGAGTCGTCAGTGTTTCGCGTGTTTTTCGGATTACTATGCGTATGAACATTTTATGAACATTATGAACGTTTTATACATCCGTCTGTTTTACATATTCGCATTTTGAATATGTTACACAATCACATTTTGAATATTATACATAATAGGACTAACTGGGGCCTACCGAGTGTCTTCTATAAATGAGTATATCTTAATTGTGGAAGAGACAAGAGTTTAATCTTGGAATTCTGATCGTCGAAAAAGGTAGATAGGTCTTCCCTAATTGTACATTTGGTGCTGTACAATCGTACATCTATTTACCTCGACTGAGCTTTAGTTTTAATCTGATAGAAATAATTTCAAAGAACAAGACTACAAATAAAGCAACAAAAACAATATTTATCAAAACGACCAGTATTAAGCAACTTCATCATTGCATAATGATTACCAAATTAATCTTATAGCCTTTTTCTATTATATATTGAGTTCAATCCATACTGAACACCCTCAATTTGCTCCTCGTGCAGGACTATGTTACGATTAGTATGTATCAAGGAAATCCGTCGTTGTACAGGGTGTCTCAAAATTGATGCAACCCATTAATATGATAATATTTTATCACCGAGACAAGCGCAAAGGCGGCCATTTGTAACACGTGCTGTAAAACAATGTATCCTTTGAGCTAGCGACTTCGAATCAGTTTTTTTTTTAAATTGTTAATATATCAACTTCGAGCACAGTTTCTTGTCTCTGTAATAAATCATTATCATATTACTGGGTTGCATCTGTTTTGAGACAGTTTTCAATGATTTTGTCTCCAAATAGGTTGTGACGCAAAATATTTCTCCTCTCCTGTCCAAGGTATTGTGATTGAACATTAATTGCTGTTATTGTATACTAGTTTCCACTCTGAACAAAAAAGAACAAATTATTATTAGTACAGTTATTACCAGTCACATGGTCCTATGTATATTGAGATAATCTGTATAAGGAGTGTCATCTTGGTGTAATGGTTAAAACGATGGACTGGGGAATCATAGTAAGCGAGTTCGGATTCCAGTCGCTATATTATGTTCACTTTCGGACAAATACCCTTGGGAAAGGTATGAACCCCCTTATCCTCCCAGCTATGGGTTAAATAGTACCACTACTGTTCTTCAAGAAGGATGCCTTTGGCATTAAATAGCCTAAAAAAGTTGATATGCCATTAAACAAAGAAACCAAACCAAACAACCTGTTTATTGGTTAGGAAATTAATCGTGTAGCACATTGATTTTTTTTTTAAAGTTGGATTCCTCACGATGTAATGTCTAGAGTACTAGACTGCGATCTCAGAGTAAGCGAGTTCGAACTCCAGTCACTCTATGACGTTCACTTTCGTACTAATCCCCTTATGAAAGCTGTGAACTCCTTATACCTCCAAGTATTGGTTAAATAGAGCAACTACTATGCTTCTAAAAGGATTGATTTAGCTTTAAATATGCGCGAATGTTGAAAATCCAGTGAACATAGAAGCTAAGCCAAACCATTAATATTGTAATGAGTTAGATCTTCAATGAGGAACCGGATTTTGGTACTTGTGTCAGATTAGATTATGTTTAGTGAATATTTGTGTATTGCCATGAAGTTAACAATCTAATCTCGTGGATAATTTCTATTGCAGCGACATCTATCCTCAGCGGTTGTATTACGTTTTTATTTGTATTTAGGAGCAAAATTAATCTAATTATTACTATACTGAATTTTCTTTTCACCAAGTATCCAGCATTTGGGGCCGTGTGTCGTTGTAATATTAGTAAAAACAGTTCAGATTAGTTGGGCCACGTCATCAATGTTATAGGTATGACAAATTATAACAAGTAATAATCATTTTCGATTTATAATGGGCACCAGAGGGGTCAGGTTCGAATATAAAATTAGATAAATTTGTTTATGCTGATAAATATTATCGAATGATACCACAATAAACGAAATTTAATCAGAAGGAAATTATCATACCTATTGAAATAAAATGCTAAAAGCACAACAGAAAAAAATGAATTACAAATACTGATATAGAAATTCATAGTGTGCGGTATTCATTGAGACAACCACCAGTATTTTCATATAATGCATTAGGCCAACTTAATGATAACCAAACACAGAATATTTCGGTAAGGGAAAAAATAACATGTACTATATATACATATATTTACACATAATTATAAAACATGATAAATGTCCAAAACCATTAAGAGGTTACAAAGGCTGATCCAACGAACCAGGAGTGTTGAATATCGTCGCTTAAACACTTACGGTTTCCTGGTGTAAGGAAAATTCTCAGAGGAGAATTGGCTCGCACGTACTTCACGAAGAGCAGAGAAGAAAGAAAGGCGTCCCTCTCCGACCGATGTCGGCTACCAAAAAGAAGTAGAACTAGCCTCTGCAATTGTCACATTTTCAACAGTCACGTTATTGCCCATAAATAAAAAAAAATAACGGGACAACTATGTTTTGTTCACCAACACTGAGACTAATTGAGCAGCCGCAATTCTTCAAGTCAAGAGTACAGTGCTGTTTTAAACATCAGCATCTGAAATTTAATCAGTCGCATTTTTTAAAAAATATAATGTACTTTTACGGGAATAACGTGTTCAAGAGACAAGTCAGGTTTTTCCGTGGTGAATTAGAAATAAAACTTCTATTGTTCCGTGATATTTGATATATGTATCTTCGTGTAACATGATGTTAAATGCGTGAAACTGAAGCAAAAGATTGTATTGCGTCAATATTCTTTGTAGGATGAGTATGTTCAAAATACTTAACATATTCATTGGATTCAAGCAACAACCAGTGGCGTATTGCATTCAATAGGTTTCCAGAATTTTTTTTTACGGGCATTTAAAATTGTCGTAGACTCTTGAAAATTTAGTATGTTATTGCTATACATATTATAAGGTGACTGACCAAGTTTTATGATTTCAGGTTCAAATAAACAGCTACAATAGGAATTGGAATACACTCTACTAAATCCTGATTGTCACAACTGCTGAATTTCACAAATGCAATGAGGACACTTAGAAGAACGATATGCAATAAAATTTTGTTTTAAACTTGGACAAAATGTCACAGAAACGTATGGAATGCTTCAGACTGCTTTTCGACCATCCTGCATGAATCGAGCATCAGCTTTTGAGTTGTATAAGAGATTCAAGGAAGGCAGGGAGTCTCTGAAGGATGATCAGAGATGTGGGAGGAGTAAGGAAGTCAATACACCAGAGTTGATTGGCCAAAGGGTTAGGGTTAGGGTTACTATGATGAGGTTTTAAGGGAGTTCAGGAAGAGATTCCGTCGGAAGAGGCCAGCACTCTTCAAATCGGGTCAGTGGTATTTCCACCAGGACAATGTGCTATTCCACAACTCCATCCTTGTCACAGACTATTTGACCAAGATGGGCATGAAGACAGTTCCTCAGCCTCCCTATAGTCCAGACCTTGCTCGCTGTGACTTTTGCTTTTTCCTTAAGCTCAGAGGTTGTAGTTATGAGACAATTGAGGAGATGAAAGAGGATGTGACGAAGGTCATTGACACGCTCACACAAGAGGACTTCCATGGGGCCTTGAAAAATTGTTAGAACGGTACAAGTGCATTGGAAGGAGATTACTTCGAAGGGGAGTAGAGTTTCATGTGTGTACTATCAATAAAAGTGCCCATACGAAAAAAGTCTGGAAACTTATTTAATGATCCTCGTATTTTATATATCAGACGAGGATGAACTGGGTCTATTCACATTAAGTAGAGTTGTTTCTTTATGATAAAAGCAGGTATTTTTCAACATAATTTCCTTCACTTTTATTGCTAATAAATCGATTTATTTCTAAGATCGAACTCGATATTGGAAATTTCAATTCTAAATTCTAATTATAACAACGTGTTTTGTTACAGAATTAATGATTCACTTTCGTAAAATTAGATTGTTTGTTGTTTTTAGGGTTTTATTATCTTATATGATTAGAGTTGAATTCTGAGCCGTTGCTCCAATGTAATACACGAATTGTTTAATTTTTCTGCGTCATTTCTTCGAATCTAGCTGCAGATATTGGCTTTTTAACACTGACCACGATGAGGTGACTGTAGAATTTAAGTTACAAGAACACCGGTTTTTACGAACCCCTTAACCATGGAAAGATAATTCCTGCCAATAATTCAAAGAAAATATATCAGCGAACGTTTTAACACTCATTTAGCTTACACTGGTAAAAAATAACACATTCATTAAATACCTTATTTGCATTAGTAAGGTATCGATAATATATGAACATATGCTACGAGCTATATTAAATAAATTCCGGAAGCAACATCCCTTAAACTAGTAGCTGTACGGCCATCTATCACTCATTTCTTAAACCATCTAAATAAGACCGATGAAGCATGCAGGACACTGCTAGAGAAGTAAGGGTGAGCTCATAAGCGACGTTCTCATATGGATCCCTTCACGCGGACATGCAAATGTTGGATGACTAACGAAAACTTATCAAGAAAATCTCTGAACGAACGCATGATGTAGTCTAAAGGAGCTGCGGAAAGCGATAGATGATAGAGACAAATGGTGAGAGAGAATCAGGGAAATCCGTGATAGCAGCATGGCATGATAATGATGATGATGATGATGATGATGATGAAGTTATCTGAAGTTCTTTGTTGAATCCTAAATCTTTTTGCATGAATGGACTCTTAGTGATTTGACTACAGAGACTAATCAGCAGAAAAATTCAGATTTGGTAATATAAGAAGATTTTTGTATATGTGATACTCCTAAGGTCGTATATTTTATACTTCTGATATTATTGGTAGACTTTATCATCATCATCATCATCATCAAGATGAAGTTGATAGTATTGAATTCCCTGATTCTCTCTCTCTCTCTCTCTCTCTCTCTTTCCGGTTACCCATCGCTATCATTTATCACACCTGACCGGTATTTTAGACTACATCCTTTGTTCGCATAGAGCAGATGTATGTAAACCGTTTCTTGTCAGCCAGCACTGGCGAGTCTACGTGAAGGAGTCCATAAAACTATGTCGCTTATGAGTTCGTTTTTATTTCTCCAGCAATGGCCAGCTAACGATGTTCGTCTTACTTGTATGGTTTGTAAGATTGGAGGCAAATGATCCTACAGCTGTTATTTTGCAGATTGCTGCTTCCAGCATTTGTTTCAAACAGCATGTAGCATTCTTGTGTAGTTCCCATCTAGCCTTTTCTTCATGGCTTTAAATAGAGTCCATTCAGTGAATCCATACGGTCGTACTGACAGAACTACAGTCTGGAAGAAATCCCGTTTTATTTTTTCTCTTATACATCGGGAGCAATAACTCATTCACTGAAAGTGATGTTAGCATACGGAAAAGCAAGGCGTGAACTGCTGTTGACAAGGTATCGATCATATCATATTTACCCAACCCCTCGACTTGGGCAGGATATGACTCAGAGTCAATTTTAAGCGGAGTTTAACAGGTTTGAATTCAGAGTTTTCCTTCTCCTAGACTAGCTGAAGAAATCAGTCTGTCCTACTATTTACCCATAGCTGGAGGATTATTAGTGAGTGCTATGTGAAATGCAGTCAGTCTCGTTCAGGATTTGAACTCGTGTCGCCATGTCCATTTCCCATGACGATAAACATTACACCACGGGCACTTCCTTAAATCGATCTTATAGAAATCTGCTCTCTCTGATAAAATTAGTAGACTTAGTCATAATTTTTTTTTAATTTTTTAGGTGAAGCATTTCCATTGTTTATGTTGACTGTCATCTCGCATCTTGTAATTATTATTTTGTTTAGCATGGACGGCATCTTAACGATTTTTGGTCACAGAGACTAATTTGCAGAAAAAAAATCAGATTTAGTAATATATCTAAATTTATCTATCTGAGGTTCTCTGACACGTTATATCTTTACATCTAATATTATAAGTTTCATAGATGAAGTATCTGCATAATCTATTTTGACTTTGAGCTCGCATCCTGTAATTTTTCAAGTCTTTTGGCATAGATGACGTCTTACCGATTTGGCAACAGAGACTAATTTACAGATAAAATTCAGATATAGTGATATATCAAGAGTTTTATGAATTCGATGTTCTCGTCACCGTATTTCTAATATCTAACATTATTAATTGTATTGTAATGTAAAAGCTGCCAGTCACCATCAGTGAACTAAGTGCCGGGCTGGGTGATCAACAAAATGCTCAATCACAAGAACTTTCACGGTGGGTACGAGAAACAGTCGCTAGCTAGGAATTTTGAAGAGGGAGAGCCATTTAGTTATTAATTAGTAGAGGACAAAGAATGACTTAAATTTCGGAGCTAGCTAAACCCCATATACCAACAATTTAGTAATTTCTTCACTAATTCAAAAAAATAACACTTTATCGATTTCCGATTTAAAACGGGTAATAAGATGGGTGGCATTCTTTTGATCACGTGTCTGACGTTTTCCTTGTGTGAACTTGTCGTCGTCTCTCCTACCTTCGTCTCTGTCATCTTTCGACGAGACTCCCCAATATATCAGTTAACTTGAATTGTCCGAAGTTCTAAGAAGAACGATTTTTATTGTTAATTTGATTTGTTTATATTATGGTTGTTTCTTTACATTATACGGCAGACAGCTTTTTTAAGCAGAAAGATTATTTTGCGAGCAATTTCGAAATAGTTTTCCATATTCGTGGAGCGCATTAGGATTGGGTAGTAGAATACGTCGACTGCATATTTGCAGAATGTTCAGAGACCCCTCTTCCAAAGATTGTCCTGCATCTGACTATATTGTGTCTGATAGCACAAGTCTGGTAGCTTCGGAGAATATAGAGTAACCCTTCAGTATTATTACTCCCAGGCCAACTCTGACTCAGAGTGTTTATTGGTTGGTTGGTTGTTTTGTTTTACGGGGTATCAAGCCTTTTCGTGCCATTTAAGGACGAATTAAATTCTAAACGATTCACTCTAGTATAAGTACAGTATTCGTTTACAAACAGCTAAATGTCAAAACAGTTCAGTTAAATGTCAAAACAGATCTATTTAAAACAATTCAGTTTAGCATAAGTACACGGTTTAGTTTTATATAGAACAATTCTATTTCAAGCAATTCAGTTTAACATAAGAACGCTGTTTAAATGTCAAAAGAGTTCTATTTCCAACAATGCTTTTTAGCATAAGTACGCAGTTTAAATTTTTAAAACAGTCCTATTTCAAGCATTTGTGTTTAGCTTAAGTACACAGTTTAGTTCTATTTGACTCACAGATAAGTCCCTATCAGATACTACCACTCTGCGCCCGAATGGACATGGGAGCGATGGCATTGAAGAGGTATTCCACATTCTCCAAAGCTCCTGCATCACTGGAAGCTCACCATCAGGTTGTTTAATGATATATTAAGGACACTTGCTGTGGGGAGGGGGATCTTACCCCCCCTGCAGAGAAGCAGTCGGTGTATTCTACCGCCCCAGTCAACTAGGCCAGAATGTTAGTACCAGTAAGAGAACCATATATGGGTCAAATAGAACCTTGTAATAATTTAATTTACATGAAACTATTTAAAGGTGTACAAACAAATGATAAATATTAAATTGGAGCGTTAGTATTACATGGCAAATCTTGAAACTATTTAACTGTGGCAAATAGGAGTATTAGTGTTTGATAGGGATACATGAAACCACTTAACTGTGTGTTAACAAAACTATTAGTGATAGATAACAATACATGAAACCGTTTAACCAAGTACAAACAATTATAAACTATTCTTTAAACAATTTAACAAAAAAAAAAATAGCTCTGGCTCGTTTAAAAATAATGTTACCGGCAAACTATTTACTTAAAAAATACATTTAATATATGTGTAAATTAGATTTCGTATAAAATAACCATCAAGGGTTGATATGCCATTGAACAAAATAAACTAACCTAGTCTAACCATATTCACCGGGCCAGGACATAAGTTGCACTGATTATAAGAGCTATTGGCTTAATCGAGTGACAATGATTTTTCTGGAAGAGTAGAACCTATTGGTTAAGATTTTGTAAAGTTCTCTACAATGTGTCAGAAAAAGTACATAAAAAATATTTTAGGACTAAATTTTTAGTATATTTATGCCTTGCTAAAAACTTTTGTCAACAGGAGGGGGTTGTGAAATGGAATTAGAAATAAGTCTGAGAGACGAAGTTAAATATTCCTTCCAGTGTCGAAAGAGACAATCAATTTTATCCCAGGAGCATTTAAAGAATCAAATTCACCAATTCCAGTCAGATAAGCTACTTGTGTATTCAGAAATTTGGGAGATATTACCGGAGAACATTAAAAAATAGTGAAATAAAAATATGTATGAAATCGTGTACATATATGGCTATGCATATTTATGTATCAGAGGCGCTACGCAAATAGGAGGATAAATCTAAGTCTTGGAATGACTTCTTCCTATGAGAAAAATATTGATGGGAGATTATTTTTGTTAATTTTCTGGTGGAGTGATTTCAAGAGAAGTGTGAAACATTCGGCGAGACATGGCAAATATCATGTCATGTGTGAAAAGATTAGATTCATAAGTACGAATTTTTAAAATTTTGCTGCCCCCCACACAAACGTTCCCCCAATATATATATATATATATATATATATATATATATATATATATATATATATATAGAGAGAGAGAGAGAGAGAGAAAGATTGTGAGTGTAAATACGGGCTTTCAAGATGATTTAATCATATATATCGAATCAAATTACCATCCAACTGCTGTTTTGTTGGGTGCTGTTTCGAGTATTAGATAAAAAAAAACAAACAAACCATTCAGCTTTTTCTCAAAACATTTCTTTTGAGTCCATGAGGTGCAACTATACAGTAGTACTGATACGACTATCACCAGGAGGTATCACAGTCTTATCTTTTTTCAGAAAGATCACGTTTCCAAATGATCGGTAACATGTCATCAACAGTCCATATCTTTCTTATGCCTATGTTGATATTACTTTCAGTTGATAAGATATTGCTACCCAGATATGTGAAAAGGTCCAATTATTTCATTCATGTTTGAATCAAATGAAATCTGAGTTGAAGAAGCCGATATCTTTGGCTACCTGCTCTAGTCTATGCAATAGAGATTCAACTTGCACAAGTGTATTTGTGAGAATCGCAGAATAATCTGCGTAGTCTACACTTGTAATTGTTTGCATATTGGCCTAGTGGGTAGAGTGTTCGCCAATAGTCCGGGAGACCTGCGTTCAATCCTAAGTCGCGTCATACTAAAGACTTTTAAAATGGTACTTGATACCTCCTTGCTTAACACTCAGCAATATAAGGTTCGTATCGAGGGTAAAGTGGATCAATCCAGGGAAAGGAGTAGCGCCTTCCGCTACACCTCAGTTTAGTAGCTATTGAAAACGGAGCCTTGACTAAGGTCACCAAATTTACTTACTATATATATATATATATATATATATATATATATATATATATATATATATTGTCATCCACAATTAAATTTCGTTGTATCACAACTCATCAGTGTGACTAGACGCGATATGCTTCAAGCTTAAATCGAGACCTTGTTGACTTTAAGCTAGTAAGATATCTTACTGCAGAGCTATTGACATTCTCAGCGTAAGCAAAGGAATTATACGAACATAATTTTTGTTTTTTACATATACACTTAACGCCTACCGCAGTACTCAGCTCATTAGAAGAGCCTTGCGTTACCCTAGTTGCATCGGGTAATTCCTCACGAGAGTGTTCAACTCCCGGTGGGAAGCATATATATATATGTGTGTGTGTGTGTGTGTGTGTGCCTCTCTCTCTCTCTCTCTCTCTCTCTCTCTCTGTGTGTGTGCATATCTGAGTATCAATGGAGGTGTTTTTGTCTGGGATTATATATGTATGTGTGTTTGTGTTTGACTGATTAAACTATGTAGCTTACTACTGCAATCAAAATAAGCATTCATGTCCCTTAAAGACAAACGTTTTTCACGAGTTAGGTTCTGAAGACGTAATATCCATCAAGAGACATTGCGTTTTTCAACTGATATGATATTTTTAGCGGTATTTTAAAGCTGGAAAAATCTCTACAAAACTAATTCTTGACTTATATGGCAGAGATAAAATAGAAACCTTTTACATAGAGTGGTCATCTGATGAAAAAGTACTCGAAACAACCGATTTACATCACTTATCGTAACTCCAGCAGACCGACACAAACTTTTAAAAATTAAACATATGTGGCAAACACATTTAACAAATTATCAAAAAGATTAATATGAAATAATTAAAATTAGTACACATTAAGTATTATACAAACACCATTATATTACACACCGATTCTTGCAACTAATGCACTGACTATAAAAACTAACCGGAAATGCACATAACACAGGTGGCCAGTCAAAAAGTATGACTTGTTATTTAACTGTGCAGTTTATATAGATTTCAACACGAGGGAGCATTTAAAATGTAACAAAATTTTAATAAGTGAGGACCAAACAAATAATTAAGAGATTTAAGAAACAATTCCTTCCTCTTTTTTTTTTCTTTCTTTTTAAGGTGCCAGCTATATTACTCAAGCAGACAGGTTTTAACACAAATGTCTCTCGTTCTTCTTTTTTTTTTCTTTTCTTTTTTCTTTCTTTCTTCGTTCTTTCTTTTCTTTTAAACTATCGGCTTTGTTAAGCCAGGTAGGCAGTGTTAAACATAAATGTCTCTCTTTCTTCTTTTTTCCTTTTCTTTCTTTCTTCTGTCTTTCTTTTCTTTTCTTCTCTTTATACTTTAATTTCTTTTACTTGAGAAAGTATCTAAGTCCACTTGTTCTTTACGGTGGACGAAACAAATATTTTAATTCTCTTTCTTTCCTTTTCTGAATATATATATAATTTCCAATATTTAGGAAGGGTAGAAGGAAAAACAGTTTTAAGTTGTTTTTTGAAGGGTTAACTTCTCAGATCCTTTTCTTTTACGGGCGAGCAGCATTTCTCTAGAATCTGGCTGAAGACGATTCTGTTATCTTCTGTCCAAAGATTCTGTTCTATGCTTTTTACGGGGCATTCTTCCGGAGCGGGCTGTAGACCGACGTCTTTACTCGTCGACTTCTGTCCTCAAAACTAAAAATCATTTTCCAAATTTCCTCTGACGAAAAGGTACTTTTTTTCGGCGCTAAAGGCTTGGCCAATCATTTGGCCTCTTTTTTTTTTCTCTCTATTTCGTTTGGGCTTCTACAATGACCTACATTCCCTTCTCTATCGAACTAATTAGGTCACGGAGTGCTGGCAGCTTTTGACCTGCATTCTGACTGCCTTAGCGGTTAGTTAGTTCAAACACAGAAGGGTAAGGGGTATTAATCCTACCTTTCCCCTCTCAGGGCATACCACCTCACAAATAAATGAAAAAAATGACAGTAACATTGAGTAAATTTACTGTTCTGTATCTATTTTCTAATTCTTTTTGTATATTTTAAGATTAAGATTAATCTTATTTTATAAAAGAGTCGTTTACTACTGTACTAGAATATTCTTAATTTTGCTTCCGCAATCTGTATATACAATTTAACGCCTCTGTTAATGTTAATGGCCGGTTAGGGGAAAATGTTTGCCAACCAAGTGTAATTTATTTTGATTTTATTATCTTATTTCTTGTGTGTAATTGTTTATTCTTAAACCAAAATGTCATTCTGATTTCCCTGTATATTTTGAGCAATATGTACTTTCTTAAAGGCAAATTATACTTTTCCTATTACAATTTGATTCGTAGTAAATTTCGAAAATCTTGTTAATTGAACGAATAAATGAATTAGTTTCTATGATGTGCTTGAAGCAGAGTCTGTCTCATCAATTATACACGCATAGCAACATGTCATTGTTTTCATTGTCGGTTGGTTTTAAGATAGTTTTGTTATATAAGAATATATTACTTGTATTTTCTTTAAGCTTTTTAAGTCTAAAATATTCTCAAGAAATATATCTCTTAATTCAGTTTTTAATTTAAGGTTTTCCCAGTGATTCTTAATTATTTGTACTAATGGTTAAAGGGTCTTGTGAAAGCTGTTTAGAGGAGGGATAAGTTTTGATTTCTCGTTTTCTGGGGTTAATTTTAAGGCTGTATCTCTTAGGACAATAATTACACTGTTAATCTGATATTGAAAGGAATTGGGATAATAACGACATAGTGTTAATTGGTGTTTAAGTTTTTTGATATGATCTGAGAAATAAGTATCATCAGATGAGATTCCATATTATTTTTAAAGCGTGTATGCAAGGAAAGCTTTCTCTGAGATGTTTGATGTGGTGGGATTTGGAGCACGTGTACGTGTCTGTGAGTTTTGTGGAAAGTGCTGTGTTTAAGTGCATTTTTTTGCACCAATGAGTTTAAAGGTGTCTAAAACTGCTATCGATTGAGTAGATTCCTCTGAGAATCGTCTTTCATGTTTGGGTAAATAAGGAAATTGCTGAGTCTTGATACTCTTCTTGTATATATATATATATATATATATATATATATATATATATATATATATATATATATATATATATACATGTCATTTATGTACCGAGGCAGTCATTTTAAATCTCAGGATATTTGTATGTTTCCCAAAATTTTCTCACAAATGTGATGAGTGCATTCTTCCCCCGCTACACACATTCCATGATATACATTCTTGTTTAAGTTTGGTTTAGTTTAATGGAATATCAACAATTGTAGGTTATTTTAAGCCAAATCATTTAATACATATAAAAAAGTAAAGTTAGTTACCATAGTCGAGGATGGCCCGAATGCTCCCTTTTCAATAGCTACCACACCGAGTAGTAGAGAAGGGCGCTACTCCATTCCCTAGATTGGTCCACTTTATCCTTGATGCATACCTTATAATGCTGAGTGTTAAGCAAAGAGGCATCAAGTACTATTTTTTGACTCTGTGACAATACTTGACCTGAGATTGAAACCCAGTCCCCCGAGCCATTGGTGAACACTCTAACCGTTATGATAATCATCATTATGTCGTGCCGCTAACACGGATATCCCTGACCCTCTCTCGCTACTTCTCCCTATCGTTCATCGCCTCTGGCAAGTCTTCAGGGTTACATCCTGTGTCCTCACATAGCTGCTGTATGTAAGTTCGAGCTGGTCGTCCTGCTTTTGCTTGGCCATATGTGGGGGCCCATAGGAATACATCACTTATGAGCTCGTCCTTGCTTCTCCAGCAGTGTCCTGCGTGTCTGGTTCGTCTAACTTGTATAATTTTCATGATGGGAGGTAAGTGGCCGTATAGTTGGTGTCTTGTGGGGTGTTGTCGCCAGGATTGTTCAATATTGCTCTCAACATTCTTGTGTAATTGCCGTCTAGTTTCTTCTCCAGCCGTTTAGTTAGCGTCCATGTAGTGCATCCATATAGCAGTATCGATACAACCGCTGCCTGGAAGAAAAATATAAGATTTCTAAACACATTTTGTAGATGACATTTTTAAATGAGTCTGATCTCACTTTTTTCACACTGTTAAGTGGTTCCACTTATTTCTATCTGATTTGAAGAATTCTATTTACTATTATTCATTTGCTAGCACACAGTTTAATGTTTTCAAGTATTATATTGTATCACTAATAATTCAATTAAACATGAATCATTTGTTTACACACAATTAATTAATCAAATTGTTCTATTTCATAGAATTAAGTTACATATGTAAACTAAGTTAAATGATTCCATGTATTGCTATGTATCACAAATAATTCAATTAGATATCAATATTTACCCAACCCCTCCGCTTGGGCAGGATATGATACAAGGTCAATTTTTAAGCGGAGTTTAACAGGTTTGAATTCACAGTTTTCCTTCTTCTAGACTAGTTGCTTCACCAAGGCTGAAGAACCCAATCTGTCCTACTATTTACCCATAGCTGGAGGGAGAATAATTGGATTCATACCTTTCCCAAGGGTATTAGTGCTATGTGAAATGCAATCAGTCTCGTCCAGGATTTCAACTCGTATCGTCGTGTCTACTTCCTACGACGATAATCATTACACCACGGGCACCTCCATCAATTAGATATCAGTCATTTGTTTACACCCAGTAAAATGTAAAAAAAATTCTATATCAAACAATTAACTTTAGCATAAATATACAGTTTTTATTCTTTATACACAATTGAAGGTAAAAACAATTCTATTCTAACCAATTCAGTTTAGCATAAGTACATAGTTTAAATGTTAAGCAGTTCTATTTGACCCATAGATAGGACCTTTTTAGGTGCTACTACTCCGGGCCAGAGTGGACGTGAGAGCGATGTCTGTGAAGGAGTATTCCTTATTCCCCAAAGTTCCAGGATTACTGAATCTGTATCAGATTGTTAAGTGTCATATCGAGGATTCTCGTTGGGGAAGTCTTACCCATCTTCAGAAATGCAATTGGTGTATTCTACAGCCGCAGCCAAAGTTTGTTGATATTAAAAAAATAATTTCTTTAAAATTCATTATTTTTCTTAAACGTTGTAAGCTGCATAGTCATTCATTATGCTATGATTATTCTTTAAAAAAAGATTGTTTAACATTTTTAATTATTCCCATCGAATGTTTTCTCACAATTTTAAATTAACAAATCACCAAACTGTTTCTCAACTTATGCTGCATGTATAATGAAAATTCCATGACATTTTCATCAACACATATTTGTCTGAAAATATTGTTTCAATTATTTTGTAATAAAACCAATTATCCTATTTACCAACCCCTTCGCTCGAGCAGGATAGGACACAAGGTCAATTTTTAAGCGGAGTTTAACAGGTTTGAATTTTCGTAAGAACATGACATTTACTACTTATAGCTCTTGAATAAATTAAACTTATTACAAAACGGAAGCCAATGGGAAAATGGGAATTCTAAGATTATACTGAATCAAATGTTTAAAAACTTAGTTTAGCGTTCTAACTTTAAAAGTTAACATTTGAAATGCTAGAGTGTAACCATATTTACCAACCTCTCCGCTCGGGCAGGATATGACACAGAGTCAATTTTTAAGCGGAGTTTCACACGTTTGAATTCAGAGTTTTTCATTCTCCTAGACTAGTTGCCTCACCAAAGCTGAAGAACCAAGTCTGCCTTACTATTTTACCCATTGCTGGAGGGAGAATCATTGGATTCATACCTTTCCCAGGGGTATTAGTGCTATGTGAAATGCAATCAGTCGCGTCCAGGATTTGAACTCGTGTCGCCATGTACGACGATAACCATTACACCACGGGCACCTTCTGATGTAATAAAACCACTTATGATTGCTAATTTCACAGTTATTTTACCTTTTATAAGTTTATATATTTATTGATTGACATTGGGGATAGAGTGATATCAAGTCCCTCCAATTATCGTGGAACTTCTTCCAGGGACTCATCTTTGTCATAAGATAACTTGTAGTTTCTCGTTAGTCTGTACGTCCAGCAGGATTAATGCCAAAAACAATGCAAAGAATCATTTTAATTGTTTTTGTGAATTTACACAGACTAATAAATAAATTGAATATAACGTGATCGTTGGTTGGTTGTTTGAGTTTTATGGCATATCAATCTTTGTAGGTTATTTATCGCCAAATCCATTTTTATGCAAATAATCAGTTCTATTTCAAACAATTCCGTTTGGCATGAGTACACAGTTCCATTGTCAAAAACATTTCTATTTCAAGCAATTCAGTTTATTTAAACAGTTCTAATTGAGCTAATTCAGTTCAGTGTAAGCACATATTTTGTTTACACACAGATGAATATCAAAACATTTCTATATATAACAATTCAGTTTAGAGTAAGTAGAGTTTCAATATCAAAAACAGTGTGATTTCAAACAATTCAGTTTAGCATTAGCACGCAGTTTAAATGTAAGTATAGTTCAATTGTCAAAAACATTTCTATTTCAAGTTATTCAGTTTATTTAAATAGTTCTAGTTCAAACAGTTCATTCTAGCATGAGTGTGCAGTTCAGTTATATTTAACCCATAGATAGGGCCCTATCAGGTGCTGCCATTCCGGGCCAGAATGGACCTGGGAGCTATGGCAATGAAAGGCTACTTCGCATTCCCCAAAGCTACAGCATTACTGGGGCCTCACCATCAGATAATTTAGTACCATATCCAGGACACACATGAGGGTTCTTACCCCTCTACAGAGGTGCAGTCGGTGTAATCTACAGCCCCAGCCGACTGGGCAATACACAGAGTTAATGTCCAAACAGTTGTATTTCGAGGAATTCAGTTTAGCCCAAGTACGCAGTTTTAATGTCAAAACAGTTCTATTTTAAACAATTTAGTTTACTATAAATATGCGGTTTATATGGAAAAACAGTAAAGTAGAGAAACTACGGTTTAGTTCTATTCAACCCATAGATAGGAACCTTATCAGGTACTACCACTCCGGGCCAGAGTGGACATGGGGGTAATGGCAATGAAGAGGTACTCCGCATTCCCCAAAGCTCCAGCATAACTGGAACCTCACCATGAGATTGTTTAGTGTCATATCCAGATATAATATTGATTCTCACTTAATATATATATATATATATATATATATATATATATATATATATATATATATATTAAGCGAGAATCTATATTATACATATATAGATATAATGTGGATTATTTAATACATATACTGTGACATTGAATAACTTTTGTGTGAAATTATGTTTTATTGTCGAGCAAAATTGGAAAGACACGGGTAAAGTGTAACCAATCTTTATTCAATGGCTTTTATCTTGAACCCTTGTTTCAAGTGACTTTTTCTTTGTATGAACTTCAAGCGTGAGGTATATTTCAGACATACTTTTAAGTTTTTTTTCTATACAAAAGGTTTCTTAATTAGAATTTTATCATCATCATCATCATCATCACTTCCCGCTGCTAGCACAGATTTCCAAAATTCTTTCTTCATCAATCCTTATCCTTAGCTAGCTCTATAATCGACCTTCAGATCATTGACCTTGTGTCAAGTCCTGTCTGGTGGGAAGCAGAGACAAATATTGCTCCCGGCTTAACGCTACTTTCTGTGTCCAAGCAGCACTGGTGTCGGTATGTTCTATATGGTCGACCAACTCGTGTGTATCCACGTAAAGGTGACCGTAGGAGAACGTTACTAAAGAGTTTGTTCTTGCTTTCCTGCCTGTCTTGCTCGTCTAACTTGAAATTTTTTAGAAATGGGTGGTAAGTAGCCGTACGGCAATTGTTTCGTAGGGTGATGCTTCCTGGATTTATTCTTGCATTCTTGCGCAGTTCCTGTATAGGTTTTTCTCAACGGATTTTTGTCAGCGGCCATGTGGTGCATCCATAGAGTCGTACTGACACGACCACTGTTTGGAAGAAATTCTGTTTTATTTTATTGGGCTGGTCAGACTTCCATATGAACGATATCATATCAACATCAGTTCATGCCTTTGCTAGGAGCATATTGACATCACTTTCAGGAGATGTGACGTTGCTGCCGATATGCGTGAACTTGTCCAGGAATTTCAGAGGATAGCCATGTAGACTGGAGATTGTTCCTTCTCGATTAAAACTCATGTATTTGTTTTGTTTTCGTTCGCGTAGAGGCAAATACCTGCTGTCCTTGCCCAGGCTATTCAGCGGAGATTACACTTAAGTTGGTGTATATGAAATCTACAAGCAATAGTCTTGCCACGAGATTCTTTTTTCACAAACCCCTTGGATGATTCAACGGATTGTTAGAATCTGTGGTGTTGTGGATCGATTTTTCCGAAACCTGTTCTGATTTTTCCAGATAATTTTCTCAATTTCACCCTCGATTCGATTGAAAAAGAAGTGAATTATAAATCTTAGACGTTATAGATCTTATGCCTCTGTAGTTCGCGGTGATTCCGAGGTCACCTTTCTTAGGGAAGGGGTTGGTACAGCCTTTTGTCGATCTCTATTGTATTCTGTTTATATACGGCGTTGTAGAATCGAAAAAGTATGTCCTCAAATCTTGTTTTCCATATTCCTACTGCTATTTCGTCGAGGCCTTCAGTTTTTCTGCTTTTAATTTTCACCAGTGCTACGTTGAGTTCTCCTTGATTAAACTGTATGAGTTAAATATTCAGTTGTCTATTTCATATTTTTGTGGAAGCTTTTGGAGAGTTCCCAGCCGATTCTTGAATTGTTTTCCCCCATATGAATTCGTCCTTGGCTGGCAGCTTGTAGTTTAGTTCCCGAGGTACTCTTCTTTTTGCCCACTTCGTTTACTGTCAGCCATTCTTTTCGTGATCGTCTATCTTCAAGCAAGTTTATTATTTTATTGATTTGACTTTAGATGTATTCTTTTTGTTCTTTTTGGTATGTGTTAGTTTTCTTAGTGCCTTCTTAATTTTCTACACGTTGCTATATGTTGTGTTCTTTTATTGCATAAGGATGCTGTTTTCAGGTTATCTCGTTTTTCCTCACTGCTATTGTCTCTCATGGAACTTTATGTTTGCCTTATTGTTTGGTAGATATTTTCATTCAGCTGCTGCTTCCATGCAGGCATTGACGAAGTTTTCATTTTCTTTATTTGTAGTATGTGTTTCAGATATGTCTTAAAAAAGTATTGAATTTATTTTTTGCTTTACCGAAAATTTATTGCTAGCATCTCTATTGGTAAATGAGGAACAGTCGTAGCTTGTGGTTTTGACTGTTTCCATCTTATTTCTGCGTTGCTTCTGGCGTATCTTTGCTGTGACGAAATTCTGTGATGGGAAGATACTCTTTCAAACGAGGACTGAATATATATATATATATATATATATATATATATATATATATATATTAGTAGTTGTAGTAGAAATATTTAAAACTGAATCTGCCTTGTTTTAGTAATATTGCTCAATATTCAGGATAGAGCTACATAACAATAAAAATATTGGCAACGGTTAAAAGCAATTATTAACACCCTGTAAAACCGTCAAATTTAGCCATCACAAGCAGTTGTATTAAACGTTTGAGATGGCAGATTTTAATTCATTTTTTGGTTTTTAAATAATCGTTTTTTCTCGTTGCCCAAGAATTTTACTGTACAAAATTAAGTATATATATATATGTGACTGTGTATGTGTGTGTTTGTGTGTGTATGTGTGTGTAGATTTGAAGGAGATCCAGTTTAATGACAACGTCGTGGTTAACGCAACTATTCTAGGGGAAGGTAACACCAAAATCAACGTTTATGAAGCAAGCTTCAGTACAAAACGTCGGCTGAATTGCACGTATCCTTTAACTGGAAAAGTCTCAGAGATGGTACAATGAAATAAAACCTGCAGTTTGTATACTTCACGCTTATCTTGCTATGCTTGTCATTAGGGTGTAGCTATGTAAACCCTGAGAACGGCATTACTGTTGTACAAGCTTATATGACTATAATTCAACGATTTTCAAATCTTTATCTTATGCAACTTATATATTTTTCACAAGATGAATTAATAAGGATGCTTGAGTTAGGTGGTAAAGACAGTGATCTTCTTTCAAGATCTGGCAGGTATCTTATATGTAATGTAACTTACGTAATCACTGTATTTCAGAAGCCTTCACTGTCATAGAGATAAACATCTAGTATAGATGTTAATTTACTGAGCTTAAAATTCAAATTGGCGTATCACAAACGGCAACTTCACACTTTTGTGATAATCTAGCGTTATGAGAAATTTTCACTTGCATAGACACCTGCATATCCACACATCATTACTTATTACCTTTTTTACTGCGTGACGTAGTGGCTAACGTGAAGGACTGCGACATCGTGGTATGCAAAGTTCAAACCTCAGTTGCACTATTACGTTCTCTTTTGGACTAATACTCTTTGTAAAGATATGAACCGCCTTAGCATCCCAGCGGGTTCTGTCCAGCATAGGCAGATCTGAGGCAGGAAGGCTCAAGACATTGGCGAACTGCACCACGGAGACCTTTTTTTTTTTACCCTTGTATAGCATTGGACCTCGCTGTCCAATTTAAGCTATAATCAGGCATTTGTGCCTGTACCCAGACTTTGCTCCATGTCCATTACATTAAGTGGGCTGATGACCAGCATAGATCAGCAGGGCTGGAGACTCGGCACGTGCCCGAACTTCCCTTCCCCTAATCCCTTCAATAATCGACCTTCGGATAATTGACCTTGAGTCAAGTCCCGTCTGGTAGGAGGCAAAGCCAAATACGGCCTAATCATCCTATCTAGGGTTTATTACAACTACTACTTTGACGGCACTTACACAAGAATGCTGCGAACAATATTGAACAAGTCCTGGAGACAGACGAGCTCGTAAGTGATGTACTTCAGTGGACCTATTCACAGTGACGAGCAAAGGCACGACGTCCAGCACGAACATACATACAGCAGCTCTGTGGAGATACTGGATGTAGCCCGTAAGACCTGCCAAAAGCAATGGACGACAGGGAGGGGTGGCGAGAGAGGACCCGGGATATCCGTGATGATAGCGCGACATGATGATGATGATGATGACTATCCTTCTACAGGGATGGAATTGCGATTAACAAACCACAAAGGTTGATATGTCATTAATAGAAAGAAATCAAATCTCATGATCACAAGTGCGTAAAACAACTATTTACGATATTTGTAATCTTTGTGCTTTTTTTAACCATCTTATTGGCATGCTTCGCTTTAAGAATAGTGTCATCAGGGTGTATACAGGAAAGTAAAACGACAATAAGACTTATGTATTGAAATATCCGTCTCTATTCTTTCTTACGAAATATTCGAAATGGTTAGCAAGGAGAGAGAAAGAGAGAGAGAGCGAAAGAGAGAGAGAGAGAGAGAGAGAGAGTCATGAACGGCGTAGATTTACACCTGGTTGAGAGATAATATATTCAGAGAGCCTTACTTGTTCGTTCTGTCTCTACGAGGCTGACATAGGGCCGACTAAAAACACTTAATCATCTTCGTTTCTTCTTCGTTCTGAGATCATATTCGCCATTGACTTTAGCGAGTCTTGTACATTTAGACTTTTCACTATCACTCAAATCGGGACTGTCTGTCCCCACTACAGGACAATGTGCAGACAGCGTGGCGTTTAGTATCTCTTCTGTTCTGTGCTCACAGCCCACTGCCCTCTACTAACTGCTAGGGGTTGCAAACTTCTGTCGTTATATGTTTTTCGGACACCCACAGACCTTTTAGTTACTTTTCCTCCCGACAGGCTTCCCGCGCAAATAACGTGTCATTTCTGTTGTCTTTCGTTTATCTTACGGTGCAAGCACCGCCTGATTTGAAAATCCACAAACTTACACGGCCTGTCAAAAGTCAATATATAACAATCAGAATGAATTTTTTTTCCCACAAAACGAAATTTAAATGAATAAGATCAAGATAAGCGTGCTTTTTTTGTGCGTACATCGGTTATTTCAAATTAATATTATGTCATTTCTTATTTTCATTCATTTTTCTGTTTTATGTTTTTAATATCCTCATTCAATTTTGAGGATGTAAGATGTGTTGGAAAATTCCACCTGTAATTTGACTATCGTGGATTCTTGAAAATATCACACACAATTTAATAAAATTGAACTCACTATCAAATTTACATCTGAAGATGAAATTGGCACACCTTAACTTCTGTAGATCTTTAAAAATTCGAAACGATTACTAGCTTAAAGTTTACAGCCCACAGAAACTCACTTGATAGGAACGGTGCTCTACTTTTTCTTACACTACAATCAGAATATTAACTCAAATTTAGGCATGAGTATTATCTTAGAGCCTTTATTATATACATTTGCAAACACTTACCAGAAAAATAAATGTACATTAAAAAACCATTAAAAGCACTATAATCCTTATCACTTCGAACTATTGCATAATCACTCATGACTGCTTTGCTGATGCTGGTGACTCATCATATTGGTTGGTTGGTTAGGTTTTATGGCATATCAACTTTTGTAGGTTATTTAATGCCAAATGCTGTTCGTATATATATATATATATATTTATATAATATTTCTTAAATATTTTGTTGGTGACATTCTTTAATGAGCCAGAGCTCATTTGTTTGCACACGGTTAAGTGGTTTCAAGAATTCCTCTCAAACACGAACGATTCTATTTTGTGCCAATCACTCGTTTGTATACAGTTAAATGGATTCAAGCATTGCTGTTTAACATTAACAACTCAATTAAACATCAGTCATTTGTTTTTACACTGTTAAATCGTTAAACCGTTCTATTTGACCCATAGATGGGTCCCTAAAAGGTACTACCACTCTCGTCAGGGTAAAAAAAGGAGTAATGGCAATGAAGAAAAACTCCCCATTCCCCAAAGCTCAAGTACAGAAGTCTCATTATCAGAGGGTTTAGAGTCATGTCCAGGACACTTGTGGGGGTATCGTACCTTACTGCGTAGATGCTGGGTTTTGCTTCCCTGATAGGGAAGGGTAAACAAAAACAAAGTCTATGAATTCTGCTCTTTTATTTCCTTAGTTAAATTTTTGAGACTCAGGAAGTCATGTGCGTTGTAGCTTCATAGATATTGTAGGAACAAACTCTTCACGTATATTTTTAATGATTCTATCACTCTCCGCCTGCACTACCGTTTGTCTCTTTCATTCCCTAGTCACCCTCCCACACACACACAAAAAGAAGAAACCCAAAAAACAAGGTTTCTTTTATTACGGTTCAAAAAACACGTAACCCCTACTTTCACCTGGTATGAACACAAGCGTTTAGTAAGTCCCCACGACCATATAAAAGGACGATTGAATTAGAATATATCGGCACATTTACTTAATTTTTTTCGGTTCAGGGTGCTACATAAAAATATCTTGTTACACATAACCTACTGGACGAGATTTTGAACTTTGTCAACACGAGTCACTTATCAATTCGCAACCGGCCACCACTCACTTACTATGTTACCATACAAAACGCAAAAGGAAAGATACACAAAATTGAAGAAAAAAAATCAAAAGTGATAAAAAAAAAACATCTGAAAAGAGTAAACAAACATTAAATTGATCATGTAAACCAAGAAACACCACAGAGAATCTTTCCTAAATAAATCTAACAGATCTTATCTTAAATGTAGTAATAAATGAACATCTCCAGAGCAGAAATCTATTTAACAATTATAATAAAACAAACGGATTTCAAATTCAAAGCATGAACTTGCGAAATACCCTTTAAGAATTGTCCTCCCAACAAACATCATCAAAGCATTCAGAAAAGAACGGATGGACACCCCAGGGATTTGAAAATGAGCAACTCACTAATCTATCTATCTCTCTATCTATCTATCTACCTATCTTAGAAAGAGTATGTAAGGTATGCAGGAAAAATATATCGGTAAAAATTTCCGAAACTTAAAAAAAGAGCAGAGGGGCGATAACGGAGTTTTCAAATTAGCAACCAACTCATTCACTAAATTAAACACATGTATGTATGTATGTATCTATCTATCTATCTATCTATCTATCTATCTATCTGTGTGTGTGTAATTATACTTGTCTGTGAATCCTTTCTCGTACATATATGTGTATACACAGATATATGCGTACATAGAGAAAAAAAAGAAAAGAAAGAATAGTTGATATTCAGAGTGGATCGAAATATTACTTTCGTATTTAGATTATAATGTACATAATTTTTCTTTTTTTGAATGCAAGTGTACAGGCGTTAGGAAAATATTCAATAATAGAGCGTGTTGTTTGTCAAAGATCCTGATATAAATAACTCCCCCTACCGACCGCCGAAATCTACGTTTCTGAGGCGAAAACATGAATTGAAGCAAGCAAAAATAAATAAAATGCAACTCGTTTATGTATCGAACGGAGAAATATTTTTGCTCATCCTTTCATGCAAAACAAAGGTGAAAAACAAATATTGCTTTATAAAAAAAAAAAGACTTACCTGAATAGAATCATAGTAATTAAAGAAAAGCACGAAAATTCATATCATATATGATCTTCCATACTTATTAACAACAATCATGTCACGAGACGAATCGATGACCGTTTAAAAAAATGATTCGCTTCTTTTACTAATCAATACTCTGGCCAGATTAGAATTACTTCTTTTAAGAGAAGTAGAAAATTCACACCAGAATTTGTCACAACATAATCATTCTCTTCTTTTTTGTTTTCATCTTTGCCTCTTGCTGTATTTAAGTTCTTCTTAGTAAATATCAATTCATTGACCTGTTTATTTACTACACTTAGCATAGTTTTGTACAAGACAAAGAGGCATGCTTTGCGTATCGGTTATTGTCGTAGGAAATGGAACCGGTGAACTGAGTTCAAATCCTAGACGAGACTGTTTGCCTTTCACTTCGTGCTACTGCCCTTGGAAAAGGCACGAAATCCTTCCAGATATGAGTAAATAGTTGGATAGGTTCTTTAGCCTTGGTATAACCACTTGTCTACAAGAAGGACAACTGAATTAAAACCAGTAGTACTCCGTTTGAAAATAAATTTGTGCCAGATCTCTTTTGAAGAACAGCAGGGATATTAGTTAAGACATTTCTGGTCGGTGAGTAAGCGATTTCATAATTTTCCCAAGGCCATTAGTTTGAAAGTGAACGTGATAATTTTCATGTTGTTCGATCTCGTTTACAACGATGTCGCAGTCCAGCCTCTACTCCACGAGGACACTCTCCATTCCATAATCAAGGGCATCCGAAGTGTGGTAATCGTTCTTTAAGAAAATTGATTGGGCTGCAGAATACACTGACTGCATCTCCACAGCAGGGTAAGGCTCAGCTAATGAGTGTCCTAGATATGACACAAAACAGTCTGATAGTCAGGGTCCTGTAATGCCGGAGATTTGGGGGAAGCGGAGTAGCGTTTCATTGCCATCGTTTTCAGGTCCCCTCTTGCCCAGAGTGGTAATACCTGATAGAGTCCAAGCAAATAGTCAAAAAGATGTTTGAAATTTAAACTGCACTCATGCTAAACCGAATTGTTTGAAATATAACTGTTTTGGCATTTAATTGTTTGTTAACAAAAACACTGTACTCATGCGGAACCGAATTGTTTGAAATATTTGATATAAAACTCGTTTTACAGATGTAAACAAATGACTGGTATTTAATTGAATTGTTAGTGATATATAGCAATACTTGGAAACATTTAATCTTGTTAAAATGCTGAACTGAATTGTTTGAAATCGAACTGTTGACATTTAAACTGTACTTACGCTAAAGTGAATTGTGTGAAATAGAACTCATTTACATTTAGCAGTGTTTAAACAAAATATGTATTTAAACAAATGACTGTGCAAAATAAAAACTGTAGTTATGCTTGGCTGAATTGTTCGAAATAAACTGAGTGCAAAAAATAAGCCCAGGCTTGTATAAGAATATTATCTACAAAATGTGTGTATAAATCATTTATTAAATATATGTATAAAAATTATTTGGCATTAAATGACCAATAATGGTTGATGTGCGATAAAACTAAACCAAGCCAAATCACAACTAAGTAAATAAATATTTGTTCACATTGTCAATAAAAGCGTAAAAGTCAGCGTTATGATGCTGTGAGTCTTCACTCTGGTTAAAAAAGGAAATCTTTAAAATCCTTTTGGTTTCAAAAGATCACCAAATAATACATCAACCGAAACTATGTTCATGATTAACAAAGGAAATATTATACATGGAGTAAAGCAATGTTTATGCTAAAAACTATAGATAACAAGGAAAAGCTGATGGAACAAACGATAAGAACGTTAAAATCATATCAATTTCATTGTACCTACCAACCTACATGTCCTCGTGCTTTTGTGTATACATTTATCAACTCTTCTGCGTCTGCTGAATGCGACACAAGGTCAATTTGTAAGCGGAGTTTAACAAGTTTAATATGATAATTTTCCTTCCAGACAAGTTGCTATGCCAAGGTTAAAGAGCATAGTCTACCCTACTATTTTACCTGTAGCAGGAAAGAGAATAGTTGATTTCACACCTTTCCCAAGAGTATGAGCACTATGTGAAATACAAACATTGTCGTCCTGGATTTGAACTCTCGTCGTCATGTCCATTTCCTTCGACGATATCCACAATACAACAAGGACCTCCCTCATGATTTCTTGTAAGTTACTCTGATATAGGGGTTGGACCAGCCTAAACAAAGTGAAATCTAACGCCACATAATTTAGATTTTAAAAACATCAACCTACTAAAAGAGTGATTCTTTGAATGAACAAAATATTGTTTTTCATGAATATTTCAAAGTTTAAGATATTATATTCAGATGTTTCTTTTACCTATTCAATATAGTCAAAATGTCACGATAAAACACTCCCCCAACACACACACACACACACCGGCATATATATATATATATTTGCCATCATCAGTCTAATTCCAGGACAACTGATCAGATGAGCATCGCTGACTCGACATTAACGCTATCCTAATGTATATAGTGTCGATCAGCGATATTTTGTACATTTTATTTATTAATTTAGCAAAGTATATTAAATATGAATCATCATAAAGTTGTGCAGATGGTACCCATCTCTTTCCCTCTCTCTCTCTCATTCGCCCCTTTCTCCCATTGCTTCCGGCTGCTCTCATAGACTACATCCCGAGTCGTTGTAGGTATTTTCTTCGTCGGCCCACCCTGGCTCGTCCATCTGAAGGGGTCCATTGGGAAACATCACTTATAAGTTCGTCCTTTCTTCTCCAGCAGTGTTCCAGTTGTCTTATCCGTCTTATTTAGTTGTTTTTTGAGATAGGAGATAGGTGGCCGTACAGCTGTTTTTTTCGCGAGGTATTGCTTCTAGGATTTATTAAATATATATATGGCGCACCCATACAGTAGAATTGACACAAACGCTGCTTGGGTGAAATTACGTTTCATTTTATCGGATAGGTAAGACTTCCATATGATCGATAACCTATCGATAGCAGTCCATGTCTTCGCTAAGCAGATATTGATGTCACTGTCGTTAGATAAGACGCTGCTACCGAGGTATGTGAACTTGTCCAATAATTTCAGAGAACTTCAATTTTGAGTGGAGATGTCTCCTTTTTGATTACAACTCACGTATTCTGTTTTGTCTGCATTTACGAGGACGCTGTGTTGCCTGCTCCGGATTGTGCAGCTGAGATTTGGCTTGTATTTTCAAGAAGTGCAATGTCATCTGCATAGTCTGCGCTTATTATAGTTTCTACGGGTTATCGTCTGCTTCCTGCCTTTTTTAGTGTAAAGTCATTTTCTTTCAATTGATATATTGATGTTCGAAATAGGTAGTGTAGGCGGACAGACAAAAGAGTTCACCAACAGCAATGTCGAAGAAGTCTGTGTCGCCATCCGGTGAGTGAACCTTGACTTTTGTGTTACTATGCATCATCGTTATCATTGAGACTGTAGCTTTGGGGAGACCATACGCTTGAAATATTTGTTCCATTTTCCCTCTTTGTATAGGATCAAATGCTGTGGAGAAAGAGGTTTGCCTAGAAATTTGTTTTTTGCACCAACTCCTTCGATGATTCGACAGATTATGAAACCATTTTTATTCTTTCTAAGAATTTTCTTAATTTCTATTTCGGTGCAATTGAGAAGCATAGTATTATATACCTAACCGCTATGGAAGTAAGGGTTATGACTAGGTAGTTCTTGGCGTTTCCGTGGTCGCCTTTCTTGAGCGAGTACAGCCTTTTAATCATCTCTTTTTTTTTTTTTTCTGGTTATATACAGCGTTGCAGTATCGAAGCACTAAGTCATCAAATTTCCTTGTCCTCCTTACTTATGGTGGTATTTCATCGAGACCGGCAGCTTTTCTTTGTATTTTTTTGTGTGCGCGTCGTTTAGTTGTTCTTGAGTATCATGCTCTAGTTTGATGTCAATTGGTTATTGATAATGTTTTGTGACTTTCAGAGAGGTTCCCAGCAGATTCTTGCAATATTTTTTTCGCATCTGTATTCGTATTTTCTTGTCTGACAGCTTTTAGTTTATTTCTCGAGATGCTCTTTTTTTTTACTCACTTCATTTTCTGTCTTCAACGCTATTCGAGATTTCTATCTTTTACCGAGTTGCATATTTTATTGATTTGACATTGTTTTCATTATTCTTTTTCTTTTTGGTTTGTGTTATTTAGTTCTCTTTGTGCCTTCTTACATTTCTGAGCGTCAGCATTTGTTGGGTCCTTTTTATTATACATAGGGATGCTGTTATCTCGTTTTTCCTAACTGATAATGCCTCCCAAGGAACTCTATGTTTGGCTCTTATTTTGATTGGAATGCATTTCAGCTGCTTCTTCTTCTATGTTGGCGTGGACGAATTCCTTATATTTACCATTCGGAGTAACTTCTTGGATATCTACTAGAGAGCATCAAATTTGTTTCTTTTCGTTATCGTATATTTATTTCTAATATCTCTCATGATAAGTGAGGATCATTCATAGTCTGTGGTTTTGGCTGTTTGTGTCAAATTCCTGCGTAGGCTCAAACGTATCTTTGCTGGGACAATTTCCTGATCGGAAGATACTCTTCAAAAGAGGAATATGCGTAACAGTTCAGAGCGCAATAAATCAATTTCTTATCTATGAGTATGTAGTCAATCTGGGCTTGAGCATTATTTACGTTGGTGTAGGTTCATAGTTTCCTTCCTCTTTCTGGTATTTAGTTAAGGGATGTTAGTCTGTTTTTCAGAGAGAATTTTGTCAGATATTCCCTCTTTCTGTTTGACGAGTTATGTAAGCAGAATTTGTTGTTTTCGTCCTTACTTATTTTAGAATTCATGTGTCCTCTGATGATTTGAATGTTGTGTTTGGGTATATTATTGACTAGGAAGTAGATGGTGATGAGATCCGTTTCATCACTTGCACTGTGATTAAAGTAGGACTCTAGCTGGAGATGATTGTTGTGCTGGGATTGCCGCTAAATATAGCTACCATCATTCTCGGTTGTATTTTTTCTCGATGCGTTAGTGTGATTTTACAGCCTGAGGACTTAAAAGCATTCCAACTACTCCTATGACAGAATTGACGGAGTTTTTTCATACAGATGATTAGATAAATGTTCATCCATCGCCTGAATCGTGATAAGTTATTTCTACTTCGCTATGATAGTATATATGTTGTTGTATGCATAATATGTCTATATTATGCTCTGCCGCAGACGTTGCAGCTCCGGTAGCTGACCGATTCAATTTAAATTTCAAAGGTTAGTATCGCTATATGTACTGTGATTTTGCATCCACACACACACACACACACACACATATGTATATATATATGTGTGTGTGTGTGTACGTGTGTGTGTGTATCATTATATATATGTGCGTATATATATATATATATATATATATATATATATACGGGCTCATTGGTCTAGTGGGTAGAGTGTTCGCCAATCTTTCGGGAGACCTGGTTTTATCTCAGCTCGCGTCATACCAAAGACTTCAAAAATGGTACTTGATACCTCCTTGCTTAACACTCAGCAATATAAGGTACGTTTCAAGGATAAAGTGAAGCAATTTAGGAAAAGATGTAGCGTGTTCCTCTACACCTCGGTGTTGTAGCTATTGAAAAGTGAACCTTCTGGTCGCCCTCGACTAAGATCGCCAACTTATATATATATATATATATACATATATATATATATATATATATATATGTACATTTGTATAGATATTATCTTCATCGTCAAGATACGCCGCAAGCAGGATTTTCTTTGACTCTTTCTCTCCATTATTTCGTATCATCCATTGTTCCCAGTAGGTCCTCCAGACTACGTCATGTGTCCGCACGGAGCTGTTGTAGGTAAGTTTTTGTTGTTCAATTAACATAGGATAACGTCTTTTATGATTTCTTCGTTTTTTTTCTCCAGAAGTTTGTCTCGTTCATCTTATTGGGAAAGCTACGAATCCAATTATTCTCCCTCCAGCTATGGGTAAATAGTAGGGCAGACTAGGTTCTTCAGCCTTGGTGAGGCAACTAGTCTTGGAGAAGGAAAACTCTGAAATCAAACCTTCTAAACTCCGCTTAAGAATTGACCTTGTGTCATATCCTGCCCGAGCGGAGGGTTTGGGTAAATAGGATCTTATTCGGATGTTTTTTTTTAAATGGTTGTACTGCTGTTATCTTGAAAGCAACACAATATATATATATATATATATATATATATATATATATATATATATATATATATATATATATATTTTCTAAAATACTGACCAGTAGAGCCATAAAAATATTGCACGTTGAATCTGAATATTGTATTTTATCGTTTAAATACGTTTAACTATGAGTAATGTAACAGTCATAAACAGGTGAGTAAACATTAATTCATCTTTTATTTCTATTTCTGTTTGTACATATACAATGACATTTATAAAGTCCGAGATTCAAGATGGCCAAAAAACGTTCAGACCGAAGTGTTTTATAAAAATCTTTAACGAAGATGATAGAATTCTGAAAAGGAGATAGAATAATGATAATATTCAGAATACGTTATTTATAAAATCCTATAGCATTTCATAAATACAAAAGCATAAGTAAATCTTTATAAAAAAAGCAAATAAAAGCGCGTGAAATATCAGAGAATCATTAGACATCATACAAGAGAAAGCATTGTGTTGAAATAAACATAATCTTTATGAAAAGGATTTAAATAAAGACTTAAAAAAAACGGAAAAGAAAAAAAATTGTACATCAGTTTTTAATTTTCTTAAATTTTCTATTCTTTTGATGTTTTCTAAATATCAAAGCTAAAAAAATGCAACAAAAGAAAACAAATAAACAAACAGACAAACAAACTAAAAACAATACCCAAAAGTTGGTATTCAATTTTCTTATCTGTTTTTGACATATTTTTTACGCTTTCTTCGCTTCTGGAAAAATCTGTAAAAACCGACTTGATGTACTTATTAGAAAAAGCATTAAGTAATAAAAAACTTCAGCGTTGAAACATTCTTCCTGTGAAGATAAAGGCCTTGTAAGATTAACTTTAAAAAAATGTTTGACTTATGTGAAAGCAAAAAAGACGGAAAAGTGAGAAACAACAAGGAAAAAAACAAACATTAGGCATACGGAAAAATAAATAAGAATTGAAAGAAAGAAAGAAAGAAAGAAAGAAAGAATAAAAATAGAAGGAAACGAGAAACATTAATTAAACACATCGAAAAAAGAGACAAAAAACAATATAAATAACAAAGATCATACAAAAATATGACTAATTTTTTGCTTATAAAATCCTGAGTTCCCGTGGTAGCCAAGGTAATTGCGTATTTCCCACCAGAACAAATGTTCAGTTTTCGAATCCAGGTAAAAGCAGACTATACGAATACTGATTTTCAATGACTGATGTAGCACACTCTTTTTACAAACTTTTATTTGATTCACCCTGTCGACTGGGGCTGTAAAATATGCCGACTGTTCCACTGCAGAGTGTTCTGTGTATGACGCTAAACCATCTGATGGTTATGCTACAGTCACAGAGCTTTGGAGAATATGGAGTACCTTTTAATTACCAATCCTTTCAACTCTACGATGACCGGGAGTGGCAGCATCTGTTAGCATCCCAATTATGGGTCACATAGAACTATTCAATTTACTATACTAGAAACCATTTAACTGTGTGCAAAGAAATGAGCTCTGGTTCGTTTGAAAATTCTGGTACCTAAAAACTATTCGATATATATATATATATATATATATATATATATATATACGGGTGTGTGTATGTGAAAAATGGATTAAGCATTGAATGATACACAATGGTTGATATGCCATAAAACTCAACCAAAGAAAAACTAAAAAAAAAAAAATCATTTGATTCCGTGAAAGCCTTATAAATATAAATAATATGAAAGAGGCATTGTTGCTGAATTTTTGTCCAGTGTTGAATCTTAGTTCTTAGCGAGATTTTCAAATTGCAAATATCAAGAAGAGCATTATTTCATTTCTTAGACAATTGACGCAATACATTTTTCCGAGCACAGTTAAATAACATGTATGAATTAGGGGTGTTTGTTGCTGGGGATAGACGTGCACTTACCAAAAATGACAATGATACAGAATTGTCAAGTCGAGACACATTTTGAATGTTGAATTTTAAGGTAATTAATTCAAGACAATTAAAATATTGATCAAATGTTCTCATCTCATTGTTTCTTTTTTCCTATATATTTTTTCAATATACAAACCTTTTAGATTTTCTGCTAATCGAATTCTATTTTTTTTCGAAGAAATTGACGAAAAAGATTTTAAAAAATAACAATATCGTTAAAAATAAGATTAAATCAGTTGATTTCAGAAATAATTGTAAGAAAAAGAGGAGATCATTTTTGGGATCAATCAGATGAATTACTGAGCAGATTTCATCTGTAGATATTACATTAATAATGTATGCGTTCTATAAAAATATTTTTTAAACCTTGATGTGAGATGCAAAATTAGGCATAACTAATGATGATACAAATAAGAATAATCCACTGAGAATTGTGCAAGAAATTTTAATTTGACCATACGAACAACTGGTATATGCACAACCCAACATCATTCCTGGGGAATGACATACAAAAACTGTTGACATCCTAACGGACCACTTTATTTCGGCCAGGCGGTTAGACAATCAACAAAAAAAGAGATCTTGCAAAATAGTGGACTTTTCTGTCTAGGCTGACCACTGAGTAAAATTAAAAGGAAGTGAAAACAAGGATAAATATCTTGACCTTACTTGGAAACTGAAAAACTGCGGGACATGAAAGTGACGTTTATACCAATTATAATAGGTGCCCTTCATGGAGTCACTAATGGATTAATAAAGGGATTTGAGTGGAGACCATCCAAACTACTGCCTTACAGAGATCGGCCAGAATACTGAGAAGAGTCCTAGAGACTTGACGAGACTTGATGTCCCTCAAACTCCAGTGAAATACAAAGCAAAAAACTCGCAAGGAGTAATAATAATAAGACAAAAACGAACAATCATGTTCTAAATGAATGCTGTAAATTAGAGCGAAAAGAGTATAAGTCTTGACACGAGTGGGTTGGCAAGGTGATCAAGTGGGAATCGTGCAAGATATTTAAATTTGATCTGATAAACAAATAGTATATGCACAACCCAGAATCCATCCAGGAAAATGAGACGCAAAGAATTCTCCGGGATTTTGAGATATAAACGGATCATCTAATCTCGGCCAGACGATCCGACCTAGTGATAGTCAACAAAAAAAAACAAAACAGCTGTATAGTGGACTTTGCCGTTCCGGCTGACCACAGGTTAAAACTGAAGGAAAGAGAAAGGAGAGATAAATACTTGGATTTGGCTAGAGAACTGAAACAATTATACAACATGAAAATGATGGTGATAACAATTGTGATTGCCGCACCCAGTTCAGTCACCAAAGGATATGCACAGGAACTTGAGGAATTAGAATTAAGAGGACATGTGGATACCATCCAAACTGCATCATTTTTGAGATTGGTTAGATTACTAAGAAGAGTTTTGGAAAATTGAGAAGACTTGCTGTCTCTCAGACTCCTATGGAAAAATATCAGTTTAAACCAGAGTGAAAAAAACACTCAAATGTTTAAAATAATAGCTGTGCCACTAGTCAAATACTTGGGATCCTTTCTCAAGTGGACCCGAGAGGAACTTAAACAAATGGACCAAAGGACAAGAAAACTAATGACCATGCATAAGGCATTACACCCCAGAGATGACGTTGACAGACTATATGTATCTAGAAAACAGGTAGGAAGACGTCTTGCCAGCATCGAAGACACCGTTGACGTATCCATACAACGGCTCGAAGACTACATAGAAAAACACGAACGAGGATTAATTACAACCATCAGAGTCGATACGGACAACTCGATAAACGAACGAATGACAACAACTAAGAAACAAAAATGGGAAGGAAAACAACTCTATGGCAGCTTTAAGCGTCTAATAAACAACATCTCACACTAGAAAACCTGGACCTGGCTAAGAAAAAGAAACCTTAAGAGAGAAACGGAATCCCTCCTAATAGCAGCACAGGACAACGCCATAAGAACGAATCATATCAAAGCAAGAATAGATAAGACGCAACAAAACTTTAAATGTTGGCTATGCGTTGACAGAGACGAAACGATCAATCACATTATAAGCGAATGCAACAAATTAGCACAGAATGAGTACAAGGCGAGACACGACTGGGTCAGCAAGATAATCCACTGGGAAATGTGCAGGAAACTTCAATTCGACCATACAAACAAATGGTATATGCACAACCCGGTGCCTGTCCTAGAAAATGACTCGCATAAACTCCTATGGGACTTTAACATACAAACGGATCACCTAATCCCGACCAGAAGACCAGACCTCATAATAATCAACAAAAGAAAGAGAATCTGCAAAATTGTTGACTTTGCTGTCCTGGCGGACCACAGAATAAATCTGAAGGAAAGTGAAAAGAAGGATAAGTACCTCGACCTTGCTACAGAATTGAAAAAAAACTGTGGAACATGAAAGTAACGATTGTGCCAATTGTGATTGGTGCGTTAGGCACAGTAACTAAAGGATTATTAAAGGGCCTGGAGGACATGGAAGTTAGCAGACGGGTAGAGACTATCCAAACGACAGCATTGCTGAGGACGGCCAGAATACTGAGACGAGTCCTGAAGACTTGAGGAGACTTGCTGTCACTCAAACTCCAGTGAAAAACGATCAGCTAATACTGATCTGAAAAACTCAACAGGAGTAAATAATAATAATAATAATAATAAAAATAATAATAATAATAAAGCGAACGCAGCAAGTTTGCAATCGAAGACTAAGCACGACCGTATGGAAAAGAGGACTAACAGGGAACTGTGCAAGAGATTAAATTTGACCAAGCTCACATATGATATATGAACACACCAGAATATGTTGTTAAAAATCAGACAAATTCTTCGGGGATTTTGAGATAAAAGCGCTTCATCAAATCGTTTCCAGAAGTGTAGAGTTAGTGGTAATAAAGAAGAAGAAAATAATTTGAAATCTAATGGATTTTTTCAGTCCTTGAAAAAGTCCCCAAGAACCTGAAAGAAAGAATTCAAACTCTCTGGCACTAGTAAATTTGCTTGGTTTCTTAGAAGACTCCTGAATACATGAGCAGATGTGTAGTCACAGAGACTCCCGTGAAAAGCAAAGAGTTAAACCTGGTGCAAAAAATCTATAAGGAGCAAAATGAGAAAAATCAAAGAAATTGAAAAAAGAGTCAAGTACTAAGACCCTAACTGTGATCTGAGAAAGCAGTGGAACCTGAAGGCGACGGTGATACAAACTGTGAATGGTGCCCTTGGAACAATCTCCAAAGGCTTAGAGAGAGGACTGAAAGAGTCGGATTTTGGTGGAGAAACCGAGACTATCCAGACTATAGGATTGTTAAGATCGGCTAGAATATTCAGCAAAGTCCTGCAAACCCGAAGACACTTGCTGTCACTTAGACTTCAGAGAAATACGATAAGGAGTAAAACGATAATACTAGAATCGTTCCAAGAGAATGAGAGGCATAGAATTTTCTTTTGAGATACAAATGGATTACCTGATTCTGGCTAGAAGATCAAACTTCGTATTTATTGACAAGAAAAAATAACTTGTCATCTTGTAGATATGGCATCCCGGCGAATCAATGGGTGAAAATAAAAGAAAGCAAAAAGATTAGCAAATACTTGCACTTTGCCAGAGAACACCAAAACAACAGTGGATCATAAGGGTGAATGGGGATAACATTTGGATGGTTTTGGAATCATCCCAAAAGACTTCGAAAAAAGAATGGAGAAACAAGAAATCAAAGGAAGATTAAACATCATTCAGACAACAACATTGCAAAGATCCGCCTGAATACTGAGAGGAGTTCTGGAGACCTAATGACTTGCTGCTACTCAGACACCGGTGAAAGACCTCTAGCTAACGTTTCGGTGAAAAACTCGCATGGAGAAAAATAAAAAGAGATAAGTACCTTGACCTTGCTAGAGAATTGAAAAAACTATTGAATATGAAGGTGACAATTATAGCAATTGTGATTGGTGCTTTTGGCACGGTGACTAAAGGATTATTAAAGGGCCTGGAAAATTTGGAAGTCGGCGGCCGAGTGGAGACCATCCAAACAACAGCATTATTGAAAACGGCCAGAATACTGAGAAGCGTCCTGGAGACCCGAGGAAACTTGCGGTCACTCAATCTCCAGTGAAAAACTCTAATAATAATAATAATAATATCTTCGTTTAAGTCAAGTTTGGTAAATGAATCATCGCTTGCGTAAAGTCTTGACAACATATGCAAAGAAAAGACAGCAGGTTGATATCTTGTGGAATTATTACAATTTGAAAAGGTGCTATTTATAAGATACAATCTCTTGAGACTAGGTTGCAAAATTATTATGATCGTCAATAACACAACCAATAAGAGACATGTGAAAGTCACCCACATAGTAAGCGAAGCATAAATACCGTGCAAAAGAAAATTAGGAAAAGACATTACTGAGTGGGAAGGTGATCCGCAGGGAAGTTGTATTTACAAATAAATGTTGACTAAACAGACAAAATCCGTATGTACAGATCAAAATCAATCATTGAAATTGAGATACACATTTCTTGGAAGTTTTGAGTTAGAAAAGGATAGCCGAAACCCTTGCCCAGTCGGCTTAGGCTGTAGGATACACTAACTGCTTCTCTGCAGATGGGTAAGACTTCCCCCAAAAGTGTCCTGGATATGACACAAAACAATCTGATGAGGTTCCAGTAATGCTTTGGGAATACGGAGTACCCTTTCATTGCCATCGCTCCCAAGTCCACTCTGGCCGGAAGGGTAGCACCTTATAGGGCCCTATCTATGGGTTAAATAGAATTACAATTTGTACTTATGTGAAACTGAATTGTTTGAAACAGAACTGCTTTGACATCGAAACCACGTGCTTATGCTAAACTAAATTGTTTGAAATAGAATTTTTTTGACATTGAAACTGTAATTACGCTAAATTGAATTGTTTAAATTAGAACTGTTTTGACAAAAACTTTACAGATACTAAACTGAATTGTTTGAATTACAACTTTTTGACTAAACTGAATAGCTTGAAATAGAAATGGTTTTTGACAAATAAACTGTGTACTTAAACTTAACTGAATTGATTTAAATAGAAATGTTTATTTGTATAAAACTGGATTTGTCATTAAATAGCATACAAAGATTGATAAGCCATTAATCCAAACAAAAAACAAACAGATAAACAGCGAATCACAACACTGGATTTAATCTTATTTAATAAAAAGAAAATATCTTGTCTTCTAATAGATATTGCTCTCCCAGCATATAACAGAGTGTTTAGTAAAAATATTTCCTTTTAGCAAAGGTTAGTCATTAAGTTTAATGAATATTGGATCAGGTAAAATGTTAAATTATATAACTCAACAAAAATAAGTGAAGAAAAATGCTCACAACATTTGCAATACTAAAAAAAAAATGCTTATTCGCAAAATCAAAGAAGAGTGATGATTGTCAAAATATGTTTAATCTTTCTTGAACGCCTTCGTTAATTAAGAGATTTCTTGAAAAAACATGCCTTCTATACGCTATCATATATGTTAAAAAATTAGAGTAAATAATGATGCAATACAGATTAGAATTACATTTCTATCAAATACACCTTGTGAAGAAATTAATGATGAAAGCAAAAAATAACTCTAAGTTAGGGTCGAACTTATGCAATAGAGAATAAAAAAAAGGTGTTAGAAATTAGGTATGAATGTAAACATACCCACTAGAACTAAATTCGTTCATTCTTTTTCTTGAGGATCTCGTGGGTTATCACACTTTGAAATGGAATCTGCAGATCAAGTTCAAATCTTCGCGGAAACTGTTTTCATTTGACACTAATCATCTTCAAGTCGTGCTTATAGAACAGAGTGCGCTGACTCTCTTTCATAATCCGTCCGTATTGTCCATCACTCGTGGCAGTTGCTCTAACTGCACCCAGTCTCCGCACATATCTTATGTATATAAGTCATTTCTAGTGTGTCAGTGCATGTGTATCCATGTGTCGGAGGTCACTGGTGAACGTTGATTATGAGTTCGTTCTT
Organism: Sepioteuthis lessoniana; assembly: GCA_963585895.1. Lineage (NCBI taxonomy): Eukaryota > Metazoa > Mollusca > Cephalopoda > Myopsida > Loliginidae > Sepioteuthis > Sepioteuthis lessoniana. The sequence goes on from CAUZXS010003687.1 coordinate 46,508, forward strand.
ATTTCTACAGTCTGTCTTGTTGGTGTTACTTGGATATTTTTCGAGATAGGAGGCCAGTGGCTGAACAGCTGCTATTTTGTAAAGTGCTGGTCCTAGGATGTGTTCTAAACACCACTTAGAATTCTGGTGTTGCGCACATCTTACTGTTTCTATTGGCGTTTTATATGTGTCCTGTTGGTGCAACATACAGTGGTGCCTACGTGATCCCATCTCGAAATACCGTTTTATTTTATCAGAGAGATTAGATTTCTATACGATCGACAACCTGTCAATAACAGGCTACAGCTTTTCTATATGTATGATGGCATCTCTTTCAGTAGATGAGATATTGCTGCCAAGGCAAGTGAACTGGTCAACAAGTGGAGATGGCTACTTCTTTTTCACAGCACATGAACTCTTGTAACTGCATTAACGTAGACGCCAATTTTTCTTACTGCTTGCTCTCGGATATGCAGCGGGGAATCTGCTTAGACAGGTGTATTTCCCAAAACACAGCAGAAGGTAACTCGTAAGGAAGACTGTATCCTTTGATTTTGCTAAGGAAACCCATCAAGTATAAGTAATACTCAGAATTCAAACCTGCTGTACACCGCTGAAAATTTACCTCGTGTCACATTCTGTATGTGGTGAAGAGTTTGGGTAAATACATCAGTGCTTTTTTATTCAATCTGATTTTTATTAATTTCCGTTGCTATTATATCATGTATTTTCTGTGATAAAATGCTAACTATTTAGAATAGACTTAGCAATTCTAACTTTGCCAAATTAAGCGAGACAAAACTCATTATTATCATTTCTGTATATCTTCACATTTATAATTTTACGTTAACGGCTTCATGATCAGTTCGGATCTTGGACATCATAAATAATATTTGTTTCATACTTGAAAGCAAAAGAGTATTTTATAATGTAGCAGAGTGTTACAACTGAAAATTGTCTTCATATCTCTAGTACCATAACCTGCCACTAATATTATTTGTATGTGAAGAAAACAATTCGGACACTTTTAGCAGAGGAAATATCTAATATTGTTTAATATTTCCTTGTGCAGAACAATGCAAAAGACAACATGAATGTGCTTAATACAATGATAACAAACATAACATAAAAAATTATAGAGTCCTACTGTATTGATGAAAAGTATTTTGGTATAAATTGGGAGTTCTTAATTTCGTACGTATAAGATATAATAGTAGCTTTGAATAAATAAATGCATGTTTAAAACATTTTATCATGAACAGGAGTGGAGTGGATTTTCTGAAGGGTTCAATAACGAAAGAGAATTTGAATTTTATATGTTTCTTTTGTCAAGTCAAAATGAATTTTTGGCTAGCAAGGGACGTAACCCTTGCAATACCTACTGACTGCACGAAAATGACGGAGACATAAAGAATGAACGTTTGTGCTATATTTGATCTTCTAAATACATTACTTCTTTATCAATTAATCGCATAGTAAGCGATTTGACTAGATATCGAAAAATTAATCGACTGTTAAATCTGTAATATCCAAATTCTTAAAAAGAAATAAAAGGATAATATATGTGTAGTTCAACATTTTAGCCTAGAATCAAGGTGTTATATCTATGCACTTTTTTGTTGCATTGCTGCGTCCCGACGGAAGTTGTTCGATACATAGATGAGATGCAGAGATGACACCGAGTCCTTAGAAAAGGCAAAAAGTCAAATGCAATATTAAAAAAAATCCACTCACTTTACCTAACTTGTGCATTTTAGCCTCGTTCTCCGAAACATTCTCAGAAGCAGGGAGACATGAAATGGTGTTTATTTTTTTGTCGATGAAGGAAAGATCATATTTTTCTATGAAATGTAGCCCAGCCTCATTGAAGTTCTTGTAGTTTATTCAGCTTTTTTTGTCGGTAAAATAGACTGTCACAAGATTCTTCAAGGTTGGGAAGGCTGTACTAAATTTGTCAGAGGCACTAAGATCTTGGTAACACACACACACACACACACACACACACACACACACACACACACATACATATATATATATATATATATATATACTCCGCTAATTCCTCAGTCGACCATTGTCGAGGGTGACCCGAAGGCTCCCTTTTCAATAGCTACTGCACCGAGGTGTAGGGAAGGGAGAAACTCCTTTCCCTGGATTGTACCACTTCACTCTTGATCCATACCTTATAATGCTAAGAGTTAAGCAAGTAAGCATCAAGTATCATTTTTGAGTCTTTGCTATGACTCGACTTGGGATTGAACCCAAATCTCCCGGGCGATTTGCGAAAATCCTTTATTTGTATCGATTTATGAAAATTCAGTTCAGTATTAATCTTGCTGATATATTTTCTTTTCCTTTACATTCTTAATACTTTATTAATATTTGCTTTTGATATAAGACGCCTCGTGAAGATCAAACAATACGCAGTAAGGAACCTTTCTGAATACAGTTATGTATTCCTCAATCCTTGTTTATTTCAAAATTATTGGTCTATTTTATTCATATTCTATTTCTTTATTTCCCTATCGTATTCAACTTTTTTTGTCTTGTTTTTTTGGTTTCATTCGTTTGTGGGTTTACTTCTTTCTTTCAAATTTAATTTTGCTCTTTAATTTGGTACTTTCACATAAGAAGAACACTTTTCTCACTTAATGAATAAGAAAACATTGTTTTAAGTGAATTTTCATAGAAAGTTGCCTCCTCTATAAAACTACAACCAGCATTTTAAGGGATTTTCTAGAACACCTTTTCCATTCTTACCAAATTAATCATTTAAGAATGTGGTATATTAAAAGACATTTACAAGAATAAATACGAAAATAGAGGTCAGAATATAGCTAGTGTCCCATATATGTATCCCCCCCCACATATATATATATATATGTATATATATGGAGTGAGTGAGAGGAAGAGAGAGAGAGAGAGAGAGAAAGAGAGAGAGAGAAACAGAAAGAGACAGAGACAGAAAGAGGCAGAGACAGAAAGATTGACAAACACGATAAGATATATTCGAATATTTCTTTGTAGTTATTTATAGTTTCTGAAAGAGGTGATATGCATTTAAAAAAGCATCGACAAATTAACAGGTAACATAGCAAATCTATTTCTTGAAGGCGAATATTTTTGTGACACAAATATCTTCAACTGACAATGATTTAATCTTCATTAATGTCTTCATTTTCTCATATAGCAGTTTACAAAATATTAAAAGCTGGATCTTACTTTTGAATCTTGACTCGCCTCATTTAACCTGATGTTAAGATAAAATTTGAGCATTAAACTGCATTTGACAACTATGACAGTCGAAAATTACAGTACAAGTGATAGATTCATTTGAAGAAGCGTGCTGAATTGATCGGAGATCAAATAAGATTCCGTAAATTTATGATTCATTAGGTTTTAATAGATTTGCTGGTACTGGGTTAAACTAACGATACGATCTCAACATCACACACACACACACACACACACACAAATATATATATATATATATATATATATATATATATATATATATATATATATATTAACACCCACCGCAAGTACAAGATGAAACAAAGGTCAATTTAAAGTGGAGTTTGGCATTTTTGAATTCAGAGTTTTCCTTCTCCTTGACTGGTTAGCATTCCAATTGTAAAGAGCCTAGACTGCCCAGCTATTTAATCAATGTTGGAGGGAGAACTGTTGGATTCAAGCTTTTCCCAAAATCATATATATTTATATTATATCCTGTGTGTGCAAAATTTTAAGTCACTTTGTTTTATCAACATTAGTTAATTTATAATAACGAATGAATGAATCTGTTAAAAATGATAATATCTCGGAGAAGTTTCCGTAGCGTAATGGTTAAAATGCTAGACTTGGATATCGTAGTTTCAGCGTGTCATTATTACATTAACTTTGTGCCGAATATTCTTGGAAAAATTATGAACCAGCATTCTTTCTAGGCTATGAGTAAAATAATACGTTTACCTTTTTCTTTAAGGATCTATTAAGCATTAAATAACCCACAGTGTTTGATATACTTTAAATAAAAAAAGAACTTTAATATTTTACTTAATGTTATGTGAAATTCTGCCAATGTTAAAATTCTTTTTTTTAAACGTAGCAAATTTGTCAATGAAATTTAAAAAATCAAAAACCTCCGTATATTTTTAGACAGATAAGGAATGCTTTAATCGAACTATTGGTTTATTTCATGAAACCAAAAAATTCAGAAATTAAATGAAAATGATTTTGCATCTTATCTGTTATTACTTAATTTACTGCTAAAAGCAAAACAAAAAAAAAATGTTCACATCTTCTAATTCCATAATGTTTGCCAGTTGAAAGATCCTTCGGTTCCAAGGCATGCCAGATTAGCTATTAGTAGGGATTTTCCTTGGCCTAGAGGCTAAAGTGTTGGACTGCGAGATTATAGTAAGCAAGTTCGAGATCCAGTTACGCTGTCAATCTCACTTTCAGAATAATACCCAAGGTGAAAGTAAGAACCCTCTCATCCTACTAGCTATAGATTACACCATAACTGTTCTTCAAAAAAGGTGGCTTTGGAATTAAATTACCCACCAAGTTTGATATGATGAAACAAAGAAGCCACACCAAGATGATCTCCACTAAAGAGACAAAACTCAGATATTATACATCTACATTACTTAGAACTGGCAGAAATTATTGTAACAACGAAGGTATGTGAATAAAACACCTGAAACAATTTGTGATTACATTCAAAAAGTTGGAGCTCATCCCAGCAAAAGGATAAGATGCCTCCAAACCAATGTCCTGAATATGGGACTAACGTACTTCTGATGATGAGGCTCCAGTCCTGCATTTTTAGAACAGAGAGTGCTTTTTCCCTGCCATTACTCACAGGTCCACTCTGACTCGGAGTGGTAGTACTTGTTAGAGTCTCATTTATACCCCAAATAGAAATATTTAATCATTTACTATACTTGAATCAATTTAACTATGTGCAAACAAGCATTAATATCAAATTAAATTATTATATAAGGACTACTTAAAACCATTCAAGAGTTTGCAAGCAAATGAGCTTTGGCTCCTTTAAAAATGGTACCTACTAATTATTCCATTAGAAATTATATATATATATATATATATATATATATATATATATATATATATATAATTTGGCATTAAATAACCGATAAGAGTTGATATGGCATAAACTCAAACACTCATGGCCCAATCGGCTGGGGTTGCAGAATACACCGACTGCATCTCTGAAGAGGGCTAAGACTTCCCCAACTGAGGTTACTCAGTGAAAGCTTAAAACTAAACATCGACGGTCGCTAAACTGTATTGTTTGAAATAGAATAGCTTGACATTTAACTCTGTGTAAACAAAAACTATACTAATACTTATCTGAATTGTTCGAAATAGAACAGTTTATATGCATAAAAATGGATTTGGCATTAGATAACCTACAATGATTGATGTGCCATAAAACAAAACGAAAATAAACATACAAACTTTTATGAAAACGGCATAATTCGGCGTTAAATAACCAAAAAAGGGTTGACACGCTATACAACCAACCAACCAACCAACCATTCAGCGATTGATCAAATCATTTGAGCTAATTAAGTTTCATGTAAAACATATAATACAAACAGATACTAAAGTTATATGAAACATTTTTATTCAAATAGTGATAACAAATATATCAATTAAAAGAAGGATTATGTAAATTGCAAATGTGGATGTGTTTGAAAAAAAAACTCAATCAACAACAACTAGCCGAATTAAAAGAAGGCTGATATTCAAAATTTTGGACTAATGAACGTTAAGATTTTTAATTAATAATTGGAAGAAGTGGGAAAGTAAGGACAGTTTCTTCCTGATAAATAACAAAATAAAAACGCCTTATAAATTTCTATTCTCTTTAAAAGCCGTTTGATTTTTTCACCTAGGGTCATTCTGTCAAAAAGAAAAAAAAATTGCTTTCATAGGTTTTATCTCAAAATTATGACCCGTCCTGGTATTTAAATTCTAAATTGAGTCGATATTCCTTTCCCCTTTCTCAGCACTGTAAAACCGCCAATATCCAGACATGACAAAAAGAACCCAGAATAAATTAAGCTAATCTCATTGCAAGAAAGCAGTTCATTTATAAATAGTTATTCACTTTTAAATGCACCTGGTTTTTACTTTTATTTTTGATTGTATTTTTAACCAGTGATTCCAGCCGACCATGTCTTAAAACGAATACAAATTATTTTCGTGTCATATTTTTCAAATATTTTTACTTTATGGTTTTTCTCTGCAGAAAGGCCGAAAATATCCACGAGGTTTGTCTAAAGAAATTTGTTAACCTTTAGTCTTCTTTCTTTCTTTCTTTCTTTCTTTCTTTCTTTCTTTTTCACATTCACTTTTATCCCGGTCTCTTTTCTCTGTTTCATTACTTCTCAAGTCCAGTTGGCTGAGACAGTAGAATAGGCTGACTGCAGACCCCCACCCAAACGAGTATCCTGATATGACACTAAAAATCTGATGGTAAGGCTCTTTGGGGAATGTGGATTACACCTTCATTGCAAATACTCCCAGATCCACTCAGATCCGTTGTGGAATCACCAGTTAGCATCCCATATATGGGTTGGGGGTGTCCCCGAGGTGTAATGGTTAAAACACTGAGCTGCAGAATCGTAGTACGCGAGTTCGAACACCAGTCGCACTATTACGTTTATTTTCTGACCAATACCCTTGGTGAAAGTATAAACCCCCTTATCATTCGATCTATGGGTTAAAAAGTACCACTACTGTCTTTCTAAAGGGATGGATTTGGTATTAAATAAACCGAAAAGGTTGATATCCCATTAAAAATTACGAACAAAGAAACGAACATCATTGATCAAATAAAACTGTTTAATCATTTGTTATACTTAAAATCATTTAACAGTGTGCAAACAAATGATTAATATCAAATTAAATTATTGATATTAGATAGCAATGCTTAAAGCCATTTAACAAAGAAATGAGTTCTGGCTTGTTTAATAATATTAACTACTAACAATTTTTCTAGTAATTATATATATACAGCGGTTTATATGCCTTAAAACCCAACCAACCAATTATGATTAATTCTTGTTTTCTTTCCATTATTGTTTCTCTCTTTCCTCCTCTTTAGCTTTCTTTCTATCTTTTCTAAAATATCTTTCATCTTCAGTGATTCATTTGAAGTCTTCGCAATTTATTTTCTTTTCAATTATTTTATTCTTCAAATTCACTCTTTTGTAACGCCCTTCTTCTTCTTCTTCTTCTTCTTCTTCTTCTTCTTCTTCTTCTTCTTCTTCTTCTTCTTCTTACTGTTATCTATACAGCCTTGAGTAAGTTTTATCTAAGACAATTCGCTTGACTCTTCTCTTATGATTTAACCAGGAATAAGATTCAGCTGGTTTCTATCGTTTCGTAATAACCTGTTCCTGGAAGTTCAGTAATACAGAAAAATGGTTGTATGCTTAAATCAGAGGTTCTAAATCTTTTATTTATGTAGAATATTTTTTAAGTTCGGAAAATAAAAAAAATTCATAATTTTACATATATACAATAGCAGTTAGCAAATCACAGATCAACCTTTGTCAGTATGGTCTGCTTTTAGAGAATGTAGTAGAGACAACCTGTTGTTAGCGAGACTTATAGTGAGAGACATTGTTGCCAAAATTTCTGAATCTCACCACCAAATGTGAGGGTTATCGTCAAAGAAAATAGACATGGCAACCCGAGTTCAAATCCTGGACGAAGGACACAAGGGAACGGTATGAATGCAGAAATTCTTTCTTCAGCTATGAGTGAATAGCAGGGCAAACCTGACTCTTAAAACTTTCATGGCAACCAGTCTTGGTGCACGAGAATTAGAGTGTGTTAAACTCCGCTTGTATACTATCCCGCTTGTGGGAAGGGGTTGGGTAAACACTTATAAAATGATTAGGATCCATAGAGAATGCCTCAAAAATCTACATCAGTTTAGTAGATATTTTTTATAGCAAGCGCGTGACATACTGTATGAAGCATGTCATACTACTGCGGCCGTTAATGGTTTGATTTACACTTACACTGAGTAACCAGATATGATGTCCGTGAGCCAAAGTTATATATATATATATATATATATATATATATATATATATATATATATATATATATATATAAAGTAAATATTTGTAGGTTGTCTCGTCAGGGAAATAATTGCGGAGGTTGTACAGAAGACTATTATTGGTTTTGAGCCAAGCTAAAGGGAGAATTTTCAATATAGTTTTGCAAAAACAGATGGATTCTCTTGGAATTATGACGTCTCAGAATCTTCTTACTCGTGTTTTTCTTACTTATTTCCTTTTCTTTTTAGTCTAAGCTCGGTAGATACCAAAAAACAGTGTCAGAATTTGAGAAACCCATTCTTTTTTTAACCATAAAAAATAAGATTCATTCTTTTAAATGTATTTATCATCGGTATTCTGAGATTTCTTCCATCTTGGCTGCAAATCAAAATTTCTCTTCTAAAAATAGTGTAAAATTTTTTGAAGGCTAAAAAAAACAGAATTTATTATGACTCAAAGCCTCTGATTTTATGTTGAACGATCTAATGCCACTTACTGAAATACACTTGGATTATGCTAACTCTGGTTCAAATACAATTATATTAAGCATTTGGCAAATTTTGAAAAAAGAAACTGCTATGTAATCTTGCAAATTACAGAAAATATCAATATTTTCTTGGTGTCAGTCTCTCCATAACTTGAGTCTACCAATTACATTACTTCATAATGTCTATAGATATGCCTGTGCTGAGTAATCGTTAGCTGTAGCAGACTAATGGACTAGAGTTGTAAAGTCGAATGTCACTAATTGCTCCACTATTTTGTACAAGAGTAGGCAAAGCTGAATGAATAAATTTGAAAGCATCTGTCATAATGATGTTAGGTGAGCTGATTTTGAAAATTGCTGACGAGCCCAGTCGGTTGGGAATGTAAAATAGGTCGATACATTTCTGCAGCTGGGTAATACCTCACCCACCAACGAGTGTCCAGAACACTAAACAATTAGATGGTGAGGATCTAGTCCTGGAGCTCTGGGAAATGTGAAGTGTTCCTTTATTGTCAGTGTTCCTAGAGTTCACTCTGACCCGGAGTGGTCGTGCCTGTTAGGGTCCTATCTATGGGTCAAAAAGAAATACTTTATCCTTTTCTATACTTAAAGTAATTAAACTGATCCCAAACAAAAGATTAAATTAAATTATTAGTATTACGTATCAATACACTAAACCGTTTCACTGTGTGAAAACGAATGAATAATGTTGAATAGAATTATAAATGTTACATATCAATTCTGAAAGCCGTTTGACTATGTGCAAGCAATTGAGCTCTGGCTTGCTTGGAAATTAATATACCAAAAAACTATTTTGTTTACAAATCATATATATACTCAATATATATGCATATGTACTGGAAAGATTTGACCGCTCCATTGGCTTAGCGTTTTGAGTGTTTGCCTAAGGGATTCAATCCCAGGTCGAGCCATACCAAAACCTCAGAAAATGGTACTTGATTTCTCCTTGATTAACCCTAAGTATTATAAGGTATGGATCAAGGGTAAAGTGGAGCAATCTAGAGAAAGGAGTAGTGCCTTTTACTAATCCTTGGTGTAGTAGCTATTGAACAGCGAGTATTCGGGTCCCCCACGACTACAGTCACCAACTTTATTTACATTTTATTGGTAGGATTTAGCATTAATTAATTTATAAGAGTTGATATGTCCAGCAAGAGTTATATTTTTCAGTTGGATAATTTAAATTAGCATGAAATATATTGAAAAGCAAGTTCTATCATTACAGTATGTCAGCTTTTATGAATATGCGCCAGACAAATCGGAATCTCTGATATACCTAGGATACCTGCAGAAATATAGCAGAAATACCTCCCACATTTTAACCCGTACCTGTGTAATGAAAGTGAATCGAGGAAATGCCCAATGGTAGCTGCATCGAGTTAATGTCTGATACTTTTTTTAATTTAAAATACGAGGAGTTACGATCATCGCTTGAACCGGTGTACACCATGCGTTTGCTGCTGAAAATATTTTTGGACGGTGAATCTGTAATTCCTACATAGAGTTTTTTCCTACTCATTTCATGTTACGTCAGAATGATGTGGTTTCAGATAGAAAATTGGTACTGCTATGGGTTAAGCATTCGTTCATGAATTGTATCATTCAGACGTAATACGAAATAAATTTATAACATCATCATCATCATCATCATCATCATGTCGTGCTGGTAGCACGGATATCCCTGACACTCTCTCGCCACTTTTCCCTATCGTTCATCGCCTCAGGCAGGTCTTCCGGACAACATCCAGTATCCTCACATAGTTGCTGAATGTATGTTCGTGCTGGTCGTCCTGCTTTTGCACGGCCATGTGGGTGGGGATAAGAGTACATCACTTATGAGTTCGTCCCTGATTCTCCAGCAGTGTGGTTCGTCTAACTTGAATAGTTTTCGTGATAGGAGGAGGGTGGCCGTACAGTTGGTGTCTTGTGGGGTGTTGCCACCGGGACTTGTTCAAGATTGCTCGCAGCATTCTTGTGTAATTGCCGTCTAGCTTCTTCTCCAGCCGTTTTGTTAGAGTCCATGTAGTGCGCGGATTACTGACTTGTGTAGGATGCAAATCTTCATTGTGTGTCCAACTGTCTTTGACCTCTGTCTGACTGTTAACTTTAATAAATATCTGCCAAGAACAAGTGCAGCATAACGAACGAAAGTGTGAAAGTTATAGAAATATAAAACTTGAAGATTGAAAACTTGTAGTCGAGGGTGGAGAGTGTTTCGGGAAATGGCAGACAAAGAAGACTTAAAAGTTCGCCCACGATATGGAAATAGTCATGAAGCCGGCTTTGAAAATGTTGGAAAAATTTTAATCAAATCTGAACTGGAAAAACAGCAGTAAAAGAAATTAAAATAAAACTGTAGAATATTTTTCAGAAGATCCTTTTATTTCTTTTTTAAAAGTATGTTCTTGTTCTTTTCTGATTCTAATTCTGGTTATATTCTGCTTTGCAACTCGGACCAGATTTAAAATATGGAAGAACATAAAAAATGCGACTGAATTAAAACATTTCAAGTAGAGGCAGTAAAAAAGTTTTGATTTATTTTTATTGGGAATTATTTAAAAAGTTGTTGATCTTTAAATCATCCGTCGACGATTTAGCCGCAATCAAATAAAAGACAAAAAATAAAGCATTGAAAATGTCAAGACATTTTATGTTGTCGGACTTTTTCCCCACGCGTAGAGCACGTCTTCTTGGTCTGAAAACGTGGAAAGCCAAAAAGACGAAAGAGAAGGAAGAAAATTCAATAAAATCTGGAATTAAGAGTTTTAAAATATGTTTGTCTTCCAGACAAATTTTAAAAACAAAGTTCATGACTACTTTCTCGAATAACGAAGATTCTGCATTTTACATCACTTTCACTTTAGAAACTTTTTTATTCCAACTTTCCGGCTAATACATGTATTTATCAACCCTTCCACAAGAGCAGGATGCGACACAAGGTCAATTTTTGAGCGGAGTTTAACAGGTTTGAATTCAGACTTTTCCTGTTGGAGCGGTTACTATATCAAGTTTAAAGAGCCGAGGCTGTCCCGCTATTTATCCAGCGCTGGAGAGAGTATAGCTTAATTCATACCTCTTCCAAGGCTATGTGAAATGCAAACTTCATTGTCATCGGTTCTCTGCTTATATATCTTTTGGTCTTCCTGTATAATTTAAAGTTCGCAGAACTATTTTCATTATCCTATATATTTTTATCATTTTTATTTCCATCTTTGTGTTATTCATCACAACATTGCTGTCAATTTGTTCCTAGGTCATCCTACATTATTCAAGTACTGGAATTATGCATCCCACAAATATTTCCTATTAATTTTCTTATTAAGAGGCAAAAAATGCTTTAATGTTCAAAATTGAAAACTGAGCGAGATTAAAGAACAGATTGAATGATATGACACCATATATATATATATATATATATATCCTTACCGACACATTGATTTCCTCGTTGTTCTTTTATTTTCCTAAATAAAAATAGTCCTGATCGGTGCTTGATGAAACTTTACAAACATAGGTAGTTTCATCCAGGAAGTATAAAAAGAAAACAATCGGACAGTCAGAACATCAAGAAAGACAAAAAGAAGTTCATCATAGATTTATAAGATGCTTTTATTCCCTTTAAGTTAAAGCCTGTGGTGAATCTCATTTCTAACACTTGTAATATTTGTACAACTTAGATTCCTGAGGCTACTTTTTTTTTACCTGGAGCGACAATAGACCTTCTATGAGTAACTTGACCAACAGAACGATGGACTGAACTAAATTCTATATTCCCTTTTTGATTGAGTGCTCACTTTTACTACACATATCTGCTTAAAAAATTAATAATTTAACTGACTGATTCTGACTGTCAGTCCGAAAAGCAGTGCTTTCTCTCTCTCTCTCTCTCTCTCTCTCTCTATATATATATATATATATATATATATATATATTGTGAAGCCAGACTGGATAAAACATTTATTCAGCTTGCAAGTAATTTGGAATCTTGAGAAAACATTCCTTAAAACAATTAATATAATCAATTTCGGGGTGAAAAAGACATTAAAATTTTATTACCAATGTATTTGCCCATTGTATAACCGTTTGAAATCATATAGCTAATAAAGCTATGATTCTTAAGAAAACACTTATTAATAGAACTGCCTCAGAGAATTTTATTACCAGTCTATTTTACCATCACAAAACGGTGTAGATGCATATAACTGGAGGTCTACGCGAGTCATTTGTTATCATTTATCAAGTATCTGCCTCTTGGCATTCAATATAAAAAGTAGTTTTAAGATAGTACAACAATGAAACTAATTTGAATTAAAATGATAAAAAGATAAGTACTGTTTTCAGGGGCTTCCGATCAAACAATAAATCTGGAGTCTACACGGTTCAAAGTTCTAGATATAGAAAGCAAATATCAGTATACTAGTCAGAAAAATAATTAACAGTATTTCTTTTTTCCTCCGATCTTGCATAATTTGGTAAAAGTCGTGGGGAAATCAACCAAAGAAATGTTATCAATAACCTATTACTAATAAATAAACTAGTTAAAAATAAGATGCTATCATAACAATACGTGTTTTAAATAGTGCAATGGAGGAGTCCCTGTAGCATAGTAACTGAAGTGCTCAACTATGACATTTGTAGGAAGTGAGTTCAAAATCAAGTTCGACTGACCACAGAGTAAAACTCAAATAAAGTGAAAAAAGAGATAAATGCCTAGATATTGCTAAAGAACTGGAAAACTATGGAAGATGAGCGTGATAGTGATACAAACTGTGATTAGCGCACTCGGTACAGTCATCAAAGATTGATAAAGGGACTAGAGGAGTTGGAATTAAGAGGACCAGTGGAGACCATCCAAAATGCAATATTGTTAAGATCGGACTGAATGTTGAGAAGAATCCTAGAGACATGTGGAGTCCTGCTTTTGCTCAAACACCAGTGAGAAACCATCCGCTAAAGCTTTTTTAAAAAAAATCCCTGTAAAGAGAATAATAATAATAATAATAATAATAATAATAATAATAATAATAATAATAATAATAGTAAGAGCACCAAAAAGTATAAGTTAGACACGACTGGGAATTGTGTAAGAAACCGAAATTTGATTATACTACAAAATGATACTTGCACAAATTACAATCTGTTTTGAAGAATGAAGCACAAAATTCTCTGGGATTTTGAGAAACAAACATATAACATAATCCTGGTCAAACCTGATGCGAAGATCAATCCTGATGCAAAGTGACAAAAAAGAGAGGATTTGCTGTATATTGAACTTTGCTGTCTCAGTGGACTACAGAATGAAAATCTAAGAAAGCAAAAAGAGAGACAACTATTTGGACCTTGCCAGAGAACTAAAAAGTCTGTGGAACACGAGGATGACAAAGATACCAATTGTAATTAGTGCACTAGAAACGGTCTCCAGTGTTTTAGAAAGGGAGCTGGAAGAGTTGAAAATCGGAGGACGAACTTATACCTTCTAAACTACCTCATCTGCTAGAATATTGAGAATAGTCCTGTAGACCTGCTGTTTCTCAAACTCCAGGGAAAGACCATCAGCTAACGCTGGTGTAAAAAAAAAAAACTTGCAAGAAGTGATATAGTAATGATTTGCGTACAATTCATTTGAGTGTCTGTCCTGTGGGATAGCAGCGTCTTTCCAGCTTATATTATTTAAGCTTGTAGCCATCTCTAATTTCTTGGTATTTGTTCTGAAGTAAATAAAAATCAATAAACCAATAATCGTATTGATCCGGATATCTTGTTCGAATATTACAAGTACACGGCAAAAACGCACATTTTAGAGAGATTTTCATGAGTGAAATATCGCTAAATGATCTATCTTGAAGGAAATAGCAATCACCTAATCCAATTTGCAATTTATTATGCGTGGGTTTCGTTCGTGCTCGCCCATATTATTAGAATATCACAAAAGAAATGAATATCAAATTTCAAATATAAAGTACTTTCATTACTTAACTTTTTTGCAATAAATCATAAAAAATATAATTCATAAATAAAATTCAGTCTAACAAGGAGATTACTGACCGTCGAATGCATAGAATTATGAGATGAACAATTATTACTATTATCTGACTCATTTGTTAATTTTTCCCTCGATCGTTATCCACTGGAGTCTCCTCAGGTCACTGGCACTCTTCTTAGTATTCTGGTCGATCTCAACAATACTGTAGTTTAGATGGGCACGATTCGGATCCAATTTCCAATTCTTCTAGCCTCATTTCAAGAATTTTGGGGCCGTTCCAATCGTGCCAATTACAACTGGTATCATCGTTACTCTCATATTCCACAGCTTCCTTAGTTCTCTGGTAAGGTCCAAGAAGTTGTCTTTTTTTCTTTTTCTTTGATAACCTGTCTATTAGGTGCAGTCAAAAATCACCATTATTATATATACTTCATAAAATGCATGAGCATTATATGTAGAAGTTTGTCAATGATGAAGGCATGAATCCTGTTCTTTTCCAGTAATTAGCAACGATAATAGTTCCCTTTAGTCAAATAAAGACAATTCATCTTGGACATTCAATAATGTCATATTCTTTGCAACTGGTACTATCTAACCCAATGCCTGTTACAGTATTTTCTTTGAAGTAAAGATGAGCAGCTGATAGTAAAATCTACAAAAGATCCTTTGAGGGAGAATTACTCGGGGTATCCACCCGGCGGTCTTTATATAGGTCATTGGAAACGTTAAAAATCACTGGTGATTAGATTTGAACAATGAGAGTCGAGTATTGTTATGAACACTTATCAACCATATCTTTATCTTACACGCTCATCAATAAGTCCGTTTTCTGATGGTGTTTATTTTGTTTCTCATTAGTGATTGACTTCCGTTAATTACGTCTGCCAGCGTCTTGCATAAAGAAAGCATTTTTTTGTTATTGTTTTCTGAAAGGGCATGATGCATTAGATAAAATGTCAGTAACTTCATTATGAAACTATGTTTCAATTATTATCGTTTGATGAACTGGTGTTCGGCCATTATCAGATGATTCTCTCCTCTATTATACCTTTTACGCTGATTATTAGTTGTACATTTTTCTTATGAACACGTTTAGAATAAATGCCCTCGTACTAATTAAAGCCGACGCACATATCTTTATGTGCGCATGAATACAACAAAAGATAGAATACGCGCGAAACGCTCGTGGCTGTTAACTACAAACTTGCGCTGTTGAAAATATAGCATGAAAACCGGAAGTTCATCCACATTTGCTTGTTTTCAGTGGATCTTGAAACTTTTACCGCATTTTAAAACAATGGTAGTACTGTGGCTTAAATTTTTCGAAAGCTCAAAAGGAAGAAATAAAGAAGAGTGTTTCTTGTGACAGCGTCAACGTGTGTTAACGAGATTATTCGTGATTTAATAGCTGTTATTTGTTTATATAAAAGGATTCGTAGGTTTCTTTATTTGAATGCTATATAAATCTTCTTGGGGAATTCAATGCCAAATCAATCCTTGTAGAAGAACAGTAGCAGTACTATTTAACCCACAGCTAGGGAGATCATAGAGATCAAACTTTTGTCGAGGGTATTTTGACCGAAAGTGAACGTAATAGCTCCACGGGATTCGGAACTAGATTTCATCGATGTCACAGTCCAGCATGTTAACGCTATGTCACGTGGACTTCCCCTTCTAAAATGGTGTCCTTGATTAAAAGAAGTGCTATATAATCTAGTTTAAAAAAATAATCTTTATATATCTGAAACGATTTTCTGATAAGATTACATGGCATACTATTTATATAATAATATACACTGCAGAAATGTCTTCGGTGGTAATATGCTGTGAAGAAGGTTTTCTCAAATATTAAAAATCTCTTAATTATTATCTCTGGCTTAAACCCTGCTGAGATATTAATACTTCAATTGTTCATTTTATGTTCAAAAATTCCAACATGCCTGTAAGAGTCAATTGAAAGTTCCAGTGGAAAAATTATCACTTTTATGTAACCCAGTTTTAAAAAAAAATTAAAGAGTCAGATCTAATTTGTTCGTACACAAGTAGTAGTATTCTTTTCATACAGTTAAATGGTTCCACGCATTCTAATACAAATATTTTAATTTAGTATTAATCATTTGTCTGCACTCACTTAAATTGTTTCGAATATTGCTAAGTAAGACTAACAATTCAATTTAGGCACACTAGTATTGCTAATCAACATTAATAATTCAATTATCCATTTCTCATTCAATAGCACACAGATTGTTTCAAGTATTTCGATGTATCACTAAAAATTCATTTAAATATCAGTCATTTGTTTTCGCGCAACAAAATGGTGAAATCGTTCTATTTCTAACAAATAGATTTAACGTAAGTTTAAATGTCAAACAGTTCTATTTAACCCAAAGATACGACCCAATCAGGTAATACCCCTCCGACTCAGAGTGGGCCTTAGAGCAATGGCAATGAAAGAGTACTTTATATTCCTCTAAGCTCCAATACTGTAGCCTCACCGTTAGATGATTTGATGTCATATCTAGGATACTCATTTTGGGGGATTTTGCCCTTCTGCAGAGATGTATTCGGTGTATTCTACAGCCCCAGCCGATTTGATTGTAGCAATTACGTTGTTGATGAAAGATATATTCTTTAACATCAACTTTCTATTGAAAAACATTAAGAGAAAATGATTTAATACCACTGCTGGAGAAATAACGAGGGACTCTTACGTGACGTTCTCCTGTAAACTCATTCACGTGGACACACCAGTGTTGGCCAACCAGCCAATACTTACATAGCACTAATACCCTTGGGAAAGGTATGAATCCAATAATTCTCCCTCCAGCTATGGGTAAATAGTAGGACAGACTAGGTTCTTCGGTCTTGGTGAGGCAACTAGTCTAGGAGAAGGAAAACTCTGAATTCAAACCTGCTAAACTCCGTTTAAAAATTGATCTTGTGTCATATCCTGCCCGAGCAGAGGGGTAGGTAAATATATATATACATACGTAAGCTCTGTTAGGATACCGGATTTCTATATGCCTTGCCAAGTGCGAGAGAGAGAGAGAGAGAGAGAGAAAGAGAGAGAGATTCAGGACACTCTATGCTATCAGCACGACCTAATGCTTCTGCTGATTTCTCATAGTAAATATTGTCGCTAATTTGCTAATAAGCTAATCATTAGATATGGTTTTCAATTCTCTTTGTAAAAATATTTTCAATAATTGTAGCCTAGCTTTAATTCAAGCCAATGGATGTCCACCTCCAGTCAACAACTCTAGTTACATGGCTGCCAGGATTTTACCTGGTATAGACTTGCTTTAACCTACATCTCTTTAATGGTTGATATTAATTTAAAATCCTGTTCAAGGTAATGAATGAATTTCACCTGTTAAGACAGCTGGTCCTTTAAAGTAATTGATTGGAACTGAGTTTGAAGAATTTTTTTTATCAGCTAGAGGCATCAATATGTGTTTAACAGATGATTTATGTACAACATGATTCTATAAATGAAAAAAATTAATGAGTGAAATAATCGATATGTTGAAATAATTTAGAAAACAATCGATTCACCAAAGACAAAATGGAATATACATTTATATCAAAGAAAAGAAGGAAGAAAGGAAGGAAGGAAGGAAGGAAGGAAGGAAGGGAAGTATAATAGAAATGAGATTGAGATAAATTGGTAAAATAGAGGGAGGGTTGAGAGAATAAAGAAGCGGGAAGGTAGAAAAGAATACGGAGTAAGGAGAAGACTAATTGTAAGAGAAAGGAAGAAGAAAAAGAAAAGAAATAAGCGGGAAGAGAGAAAAGAATACAGAGTAAGAAGAAGACTAATTGTAAGAGAAAGGAAGAAGAAAAAGAAAAGAAATAAGCGGGAAGAGAGAAAAGAATACAGAGTAAGGAGAAGACTAATACTAAGAGAAAGGAAGAAGAAAAAGAAAAGAAATAAGCTGGAAGAGAGAAAAGAATACGGAGTAAGAAGAAGACTAATTGTAAGAGAAAGGAAGAAGAAAAAAAAAAGAAATAAGCGGGAAGAGAGAAAAGAATACAGAGTAAGGAGAAGACTAATACTAAGAGAAAGGAAGAAGAAAAAGAAAAGAAATAAGCGGGAAGAGAGAAAAGAATACGGAGTAAGGAGAAGACTAATACTAAGAGAAAGGAAGAAGAAAAAGAAAAGAAATAAGCGGGAAGAGAGAAAAGAATACGGAGTAAGAAGAAGACTAATTGTAAGAGAAAGGAAGAAGAAAAAGAAAAGAAATAAGCGGGAAGAGAGAAAAGAATACGGAGTAAGGAGAAGACTAATACTAAGAGAAAGGAAGAAGAAAAAGAAAAGAAATAAGCGGGAAGAGAGAAAAGAATACGGAGTATGGAGAAGACTAATACTAAGAGAAAGGAAGAAGAAAAAGAAAAGAAATAAGCGGGAAGAGAGAAAAGAATACGGAGTAAGAAGAAGACTAATTGTAAGAGAAAGGAAGAAGAAAAAGAAAAGAAATAAGCGGGAAGAGAGAAAAGAATACGGAGTAAGGAGAAGACTAAAACTAAGAGAAAGGAAGAAGAAAAAGAAAAGAAATAAGCGGGAATAGAGAAAAGAATACGGAGTTAGAAGAAGACTAATTGTAAGAGAAAGGAAGAAGAAAAAGAAACGAAATAAGCGGGAAGAGAGAAAAGAATACGGAGTAAGGAGAAGACTAATACTAAGAAAAAGGAAGAAGAGAAAGAAAAGAAATAAGCGGGAAGAGAGAAAAGAATACGGAGTAAGAAGAAGACTAATTGTAAGAGAAAGGAAGAAGAAAAAGAAAAGAAATAAGCGGGAAGATAGAAAAGAATACGGAGTAAGAAGAAGACTAATTGTAAGAGAAAGGAAGAAGAAAAAGAAAAGAAATAAGCGGGAAGAGAGAAAAGAATACGGAGTAAGGAGAAGACTAATACTAAGAGAAAGGAAGAAGAAAAAGAAAAGAAATAAGCGGGAAGAGAGAAAAGAATACGGAGTAAGAAGAAGACTAATACTAAGAGAAAGGAAGAAGAAAAAGAAAAGAAATAAGCGGGAAGATAGAAAAGAATACGGAGTAAGGAGAAGACTACTACTAAGAGAAAGGAAGAAGAAAAAGAAAAGAAATAAGCGGGAAGAGAGAAAAGAATACGGAGTAAGAAGAAGACTAATTGTAAGAGAAAGGAAGAAGAAAAAGAAAAGAAATAAGCGGGAAGATAGAAAAGAATACGGAGTAAGAAGAAGACTAATACTAAGAGAAAGGAAGAAGAAAAAGAAAAGAAATAAGCGGGAAGAGAGAAAAGAATACAGAGTATGGAGAAGACTAATACTAAGAGAAAGGAAGAAGAAAAAGAAAAGAAATAAGCGGGAAGATAGAAAAGAATACGGAGTAAGGAGAAGACTACTACTAAGAGAAAGGAAGAAGTAAAAGAAAAGAAATAAGGGGGAAGAGAGAAAAGAATACGGAGTAAGAAGAAGACTAATTGTAAGAGAAAGGAAGAAGAAAAAGAAAAGAAATAAGCGGGAAGATAGAAAAGAATACGGAGTAAGGAGAAGACTACTACTAAGAGAAAGGAAGAAGTAAAAGAAAAGAAATAAGGGGGAAGAGAGAAAAGAATACGGAGTAAGGAGAAGACTACTACTAAGAGAAAGGAAGAAGAAAAAGAAAAGAAATAAGCGGGAAGTGAGAAGAAAAAAGGAGAGTAAGATAGACACATTCAAAAATAATCAAAGGAAGAAGGAAAATAATAGTTATGAAGACATGAGGGAACGTGTAGTAGGGTATAATAAAGGAAAGAAAGAGAAACATTTTTGTTGAGATAGCAGAGTGAAGAAAATCTGAGAAGAAAAAAGAAATAGTTAAGAAAGAAAAAAGAAAGAAAGAAAGAAAGAAATAAGGAAAGAAAGAAAGAAAAACGAGAGAAAGAAAGAATGAAAGGGAAAAGAAAGAAAGAAAAATTGATTTGTAAGAACTAATAAGAGAATGAATGAAATCTAGTAGAAAGAAAGAAAGAAAGAAAGAAAGAAAGAAAGAAAGAAAAACCAACCATTTAACTTTTGACCAAACAACCAACCGAACAAATAAGAAAGAAACAGAAAATAATGATAACAGAAAATGGTGAAATCTAAAAGAAGTATAACAAAAAGAAAAAGAAAGGGAATCAATGAAAAGAAAGAGAAAAGAAAGTAAAAGAAAGAGGACAGAAGTATAAAAAAAAGGAAAGTAAAAGAAAAGAGCGAAAAGGGAAATCAAAGAAAGAAAGAGAAAAAGAATAAAAAATGGAAAAAAAGTAAAAGAAAGAAAGAAAGAAAGAAAGAAAGAAGGAAAGACAGAAACAAAGAAAAAGAGAAAGAAGGAGGTAAAGAAAGAAAGAGAAGGTTAATTGAAAGAAAAAAGGGGAATGAAGTAAATGAAAAAAGAAAAAGGAGAGTTGAAAAAAGAAAGGGGAAGGAGAATTAAATGAAAGAAAGAGAAAAGAATGTATAAGAAAGAAAGAAAAAGCGAAGTAAAAAAATAGAGGAGAAATATATAAAAGAACAAAAAAAGAGAGTAAATGAAAGAAAGAGAAAGTGAAGCAGAAAAAGAAAGAGAAAGGGAATTTAAGAAAGAAAGAGAAAGTGAGGGTAAAGAAAAAGAAATAGGAGTAAAAGAAAGAAAGAAAGAGAAAAAGAACTAAATGAAAGATAGAGAAATAAAGGTTAATGAAAAGAAGATAAAAAGAATTAAGAGACAAAGAATTAAAATGAGGTAACAAAAAAGAAGGAAAGGAAGACAGACAAACGAATGTCAAATAAGAAAGAAAGAAAGAAAGAAAGAAAGGAAGAAAGAAAGAAAGAGAGAAAGAAAAACGAATGATGAATGCAAAAAAAGAAGGAAAGAAAGAAAGAAAGAAAGAAAACAAACAGAAATAAAGAAAGAGAGACAAACTAATAGCGAATAAGAAAAAAGAAGGAAAGAAAGAAAACAAACAGAAAGAAAGAAAATCAAACGAACGGTGAATCCGAAAGAAAGAAAGAATGAATGAAAGAAATATAATATAAACAACAATGACACAAATCAGGTCGAAGAAAATAACTGCGAAAAAAAAAAAAAATAATAATAAACAAAGAAACCGAAAAAAAAAAGCTAAAAAAAATATAAAAGAACCCAAAATAATGAAAAACACGAAAAGCAAAATAGAACAAAAGCAAAGTGAGTCAAAATCATTTCCTTTGCCTGCTGTTTAGAATTCTGCGAGAAGTCTGCCTTTGCGGAACACCCACCCACATTGAGAAGCAGAAATCAGAAGAGGCAGATTGATGAAGAAAGAGAAAATAAAGATCGAGCAAATTTTGTTATTCTATTGAATAGTCGCAATATTAGCGCCCATCCAGGTGGTAATTGAAGATGAAAGGCCCAGGAAAACAGTGAGGCTCAGTTGAAAAGCTACAGAAGGAAAAGATGTGTTATTTGGGGGATTTTAATGATAACGAATGGAGCTGACACCTGTACATCTTCATCTTTCCAACATCCTTTTTCGACGTTTATGATGAAAGGTTTCTTTTACATCTTATTCTCTATCGGTTCAACTTATCTCTTTCTTTCTTTCTTTCTTTCTTTCTTTCTTTCTTTCTTTCTTTCTTTCTTCCCTTTTTTTCTATCTCTCTGCAATTTTATGCTTTTTCAATCCAGTAATTAATATATCATTTTAAACTGATAACTTTTCTTCAACGTTTCTAATCATGTACTCTTTCTTTCTTTCTTTCTTTCTTTCTTTCTTTCTTTAACATTTCGTTTGATTTTCTTTCTTTCTGTTTTCTTTCTTTCCTTCTTTTTACTTTTTCATCATTAGTTTTGTCGCTCTCTCTTTCTTTCTGTTTATCTTCTTTCTTTCCTTCTTTTTTCGTATTCGGCATTTGTTTGTCTTTCTTTTTTTCTCTTTCTTTCTTTCTTTCTTTCGTATTCACCGTTCGTTTTTTTTTCTTTCTTTCTGTTTGTCTTCTTTCTTTCTTTTTTCGTATTCGGCATTCATTTGTTTTTCTTTCTTTCTTTCTTTCTTTCTTTATTGCTTTCTTTCTGTTTCTCTTCTATCTTTCCTTCTTTTTTCTTATCCACCATTCACTTTTCTTTCTTTCTTTCTTTCTTGTCCTATCTTCCCTTTTTTCGATCTCTACAATATATCTACCAAATTGTTTATGCTGTTTCAGTTCATCAACTTATTTGTTATTTCAAACTTACTGATAATATTTCTTCAACGGGTCTAATCATGAATTCTTTCTTTCTTTCTTTCCCCCCTTTTCTCCCTGTCATGTCCGTTCGTACTGATCGATAACAAAGGTTGTTTGATTGACCAAGGGTTTGGTTTTACTGTGTATCAACCGTTTTGGGTTAAATAATGCCAAAGCAATTTTTCAAAGAATTAAGTTTTCTAGTTCCAAATGATTTTCATCTCTAAAAACATTATGGTTTTAAGAATGCACTCACCCAGTCTCTCCTCTCCGAGGTGGATGGGATACAAGGTCATCATTAAGCTGAATAAAGCTAGTTTTAGATCTCTTAACCGAGGCTAAAAAATCCTGTCTGTCCTATTATATAACGATAGCTGGAGCGAAAACAGGTGGATTCGTGTCTTTCCCAAATGTAGTCGTGAAACACTGACTTGTTCAGGATTTGAACTCGAGCCGATGGGTCCATTTTCTACGACGGTAATCGTTATGGGTCCATTTTCTACGACGGTAATCATTATGCTTAGAATGGCTTAACCCTATCTGACTGTTACACGTAGTGAATAATCTGCATGTTTAGTTTTTTAACTGATACTCTATGATATGGCGTTCGACGAAATGCATTTTAATCTGAAAGACGTGCGGCAATTCGTGACTTTAAGTAACTATTGTTAATACCAAAAGTTTCAATATCGAAAGTTTCAATATGCTTCAAGAATTCTTATCAAAGACAACCAATTTTTAAACAGTAAGACGAATTCAAGTATTCCAATCTAATAAGAATGATTTTCAGACAAAGTTATTTGATCCATACACTGGATTCTGAAATATCTCCTCGTTTCCAAAGTTTTGAGTATCACAAAATCACGTTTCGAAATTTTCTCACCAACATATTTATTACTGTGAAAGTATGATAAACACAAGATAACTTGTCACTATTCGTGTACTAGATTAAGCTTTACTTGATATTGAAAAAATGTCTAGAATCATTTGAATTCTATTAATTATTTTAAGAGTTTCAATTAGATGACTTCTCATTCTTCTTTCCGATAAAATTGTTAATCTCTATAACTGTAATATTTTATCGTTTTTTAAAAATATTTCCGTGATTCTTTGAATACATCCAATCTCCATATTACAATCGATTTTTAATGTCTCGACGCTGGATCCCAGGTCTGGGATTAAAGACACCAACAGTAATACTTGTTTTTGATTAAATATTTACACATGCATATATATATATATATATATATATATATATATATACAGTTCGTTAGAAGAACGGACAATGAGTAAAGTTCTATAAAAATCATACTCGATTATATAATATTAGAGCCGGCATAAACTTAAAAGTATTAGAATTATGGACAAAATTAGACGGTTACTGAAATTTCATGACGTTTGTATGTATGGTAAATCAGGCCAATCAAGTAACTTTACACACACACACACACACACACGCACACACACACATATATATATATATATAATCCAAATTAGATGAATTTATCATGAAATCAACGTAAAACGTTTTGGTTTTAATACCATTCTTTGAAATCTTAAAGTCCCGAACGAGGTTATTAAAACCGATACATTTAAAGTTGACTTTCATAATAAATTCACCTAATTTTCATTATCTTTTCTTCTTTCTTCATATAGTCGGATTTTTTACATATTTACTTCCATAAATATGTATTAATATAAAAACCTCTATATGAGTATGAATTTATTGTATCTTATTTTATATATACATATATATTTATACTGGTATAATGTTCTTATATACATAAATATATAAAATTGGGTATATATATATATATATATATATATATATATATATATATATATATATATGTGTGTGTGTGTGTGTGTGTGTGTGTGTGTGTGTGTGTGCCTGTGTGTTTAAGCCTTTTTTATCAGTGATATTCAGTAACGTCTTCTAACAATGTTCTGGTCAGCATCAGTATTCATAGTCAATCTTTTTTTGCCCAGCTTCATTCGGATATCACACTAATTATTAATCCACTCACATCAGAATATCTAAAAATTTACGTCGTTGTGGGTTAGAGAGTTCTTTGTGCAAGTGTTACAAGATAACCCCCAACCTGCCCTTATGCGCCATGGGTACAACGTCTAGACAAGCAAAGACATTATTTGAACACCAATGAGGGCACTCACTATAATGAATCTCTCTTGTATTTAACTCCTTGAATGTAAAATAATTCATTCAAGCCTATAGACGAAAAATGGGTACGTACGAATGTATGTACACTTCATGAACATTGGTTTGTGTTTTTGTGAACATAAAAAGATATTCAATTCATTTATTATATAGCTTGCAATCGTTCTGTTTTGAATAACATGACTACACAGGACACAATTGCTGTGAAAAAGTTATCTTGCAAAAAAATTTTATTACACACACACACACACACACACACACACACATATATATATATATATATATATATGTATTCTCATCCACAGACTGTTTCGTTGTATCACAACTCTTCAGTGTGGCTCAACACGTAGGACGGTTGATGCTGGGATCGAAACCCAGCCAACTTTAGACTTAGTATCAGACCGTTCGGCCAACAAGCGTACGACGTCACCTAAGGAATTATAAGGTATATTAAGTAGCAACAGCAGCAGCAGCGTTCTTTTGTTCACATTTTATACCTTACCAAATACCAGAGTGCTCAATTCGTTTAAAGAGCTTTGCATTATGCGAGCGGCGGCTGTAAATTCTTTTACCAGAGTGCACAAACCCCATGGGGATGCGTATAATTGATATAACTTCGCAAGATAGCAATTTCATATATATATATATATATATATATATATATATATATATATATAATCCATGGGGTTCCTCCGACTAAGGGTATGGCGAGAAAGCATGACTGGAATTGCACAAGAATACTAGTAGCTGTATTGTACATGTTATGGAGGCAGCATCTCATAAAGCAGCAGCTGTACGGATGCATACCACCCATTTCGAAAACCATTCAAATTAGACAAGCAAGACATGTGGGACATACTCGCCATTACTTCTCCATTAGTAAGGGTGAGTTCATAAGCTAGGTTCTCCTGTGGACCCCATCACAGTACGAGCCAGAGTAGGGTAACCAGCGAAAATCTATCTACAACAGCTCTGTACGGATACAGGATGTAGCATGGAAGACCTACCGAGAGCGATGGACGATAAGGACGAGTGGCGGGAGAGAGCCTGGGATGTATGTGCTAGCGGTGTGGCATAATGATGATGATGATGATGATAATAAAAGGAATGATGGCTTAGAGTTAGACTGAAATATATGTACTGTTACATAAACAGTTTTTAATACCCGCCGGTAGCTCTTCCTGTAATGGAAAAACTTATCAAAACGCTAACATATTTAGCTAACACTCTAAAGATTGGTTGTCACTCTTTAAAGAATCAATAGGACTGATAATTCAATACTATATATATATATATATATATATATATATATATATATATATATATATATATACACATAAATGTCTGCTAGAGACGTAAACAAAAATATTTTTGTCTGTTGGTAGGTAAAAAAAAGCAGAATCAATATATATATATATATATATATATATATATATATATATATATATACATAAATGTTTATGGTATCGAATATATTGATAATATGTGCTGTATTTATCAATAAAGAGTGCACAGTATTATTGATAGATCGTATATATATTCTATAAAGGATAGCGTTGAAATAGGAGGAATTTTACTTGGTAACTATTAGTTCTCGTTTAGGCAAGAAATAGATAGTTATGTTTTCCATATATATATATATATAGAGAGAGAGATAGAGATAGAAATAGATTTTATGCATATCCCATTTTTAAATGCTTCTTTTCAATACCGTAATACAATAGAGTGGATTCCTCCTGGTGTAGAGGATAATGTGCTGGATTGTGTCATAGTAGTTAGTGAATCGAACTCCAGTCTCAATATTACTTTATTTTCGAATTAATGACCCAAGGAGAGATATAACTCTTGTATCCTTCTAACTATTGGTTAAATTATACCACTAGTGTCCGTTTATTTGGATGGCTTTGGCATTAAATAACCCAACAAAGTCTGATAAAAAATTAAACCAAAATACTCAAACTGCAAAACTTTCCTGCCCTATTCGTTTCAACTGTAAAACCTTAAATAAATATTTGTTGACTTGTCGTCATTATTTCTCCAAAATATGCATTCTATTTAAAAATGTCTTTTTCATCTTTCCCTCACTTTTATTTGTTTTTTCTCTTTATTTTTCAGACATCCCAAGTTTCGATATATCGTCGAATTTGGGAGGTGATGTCACAAGATACCTCCGTATTCGTTTTCAACGACCGCAGAGGCCGTTAGGAGAGTGCGAAAATCAAAGGGGACATATGCATTCTTTCTGGAGTCGGTCATGAATGATTATTACAACCAAAGAAAGCCTTGCAATACAATGAAAGTAGGCGAAAATCTGGATTCAAAAGGATATGGCGTTGCGACTCCTATGAACTCAAACTTCGGTAAAGTAATACGAATTAAACGAGCTCTTTCTATCTTAGTCTAAATGCATTTTCCTTTCAGTCTGTTTTAGTCTGTTTCTTTTTCTTTCTATCACTACTATATATATATATATATATATATATATATATATATATATATATATATATATACTGTGTCCCAAAATAATGTATACACTTTAAAAATAATTGTAAACGTAGTGTTTAATTAGAATTTTATTATTTCAAAAGTATAAAAGCTGCGACTGTTGCTGGTTTTGTAGCGTAGACTTGGTCTTTCAGGTATCCCCATGAGAAAAAATCTAGTGGTGTGAGGTCTGGTGAACGGGGAGGATATTCAACAAAACCTCTTTGTCCAATCCACTTGTTTGGAAAGACCTCATCAAGGAAGGACCTAACATCGCTCTGGTAATGTGAAGTGCCTCATTTTGCTGAAAATAAAACTCTTCATCTTCAAAGTCCTCTCTACGCTACAAAACCTGCAATAGTTGCTGAATTAAGATATATATATATATATATATATATATATATATATATATATATATATATATATATATATAAGTGTATGTTTTTCTGTGCTTGTATATAGGTATGCATCTGTGTTTGTCTGAAACAAGAATTTTAGTTTATAAAGGGAGTGTTTTTGATTTGATACATTTTTAAAAAAAAGAAAAAATCCGTCTGCTCATCCATCTATCTATATATATATATACTGTTTATAGACAAACAAAAAACTGTAAATAATGCATTTGTTGTAGTTTACATCACTTGTTTGTTACTTCCAACAGTTTCCATCGAATGCAGTTCGTAAATTACACACACACACACACAAACACACACACACTCGCACAGCTGAAAGCTGAAATCTGCCAACTTAACATATAAATGAAAAGGATAATGGAATCCATACACTAAAATATAACGGAAACCCAAAAACCGAAATTCAACATAAAATTTTTGGAAACCTTCCAAAATCACGAACTTAAACGAAAGATAAAAATAAATCAAAAACCGAATCACCTATATCAAGGAAGAATATTTCTACCCAACCCAAGTAACAATTACATCAACCTATCACATATTAAACTCAACGAAACACAACAGGAATTTTTAAACTAAGGTCCCAACTGCCACCTCTCAAGAAAATACTATCTAAATATTTAAAAAAAACCTGAAATTCAAATGTTATATAACCAAATA